>NCKU01001172.1:0-28171 GCA_003675995.1 Dinothrombium tinctorium | reverse complement strand
AACCGAAAAAAAAATGTTAAATAAAGTGGTCATTAGACTCGTTGAAGCATTTGTTGCATTTAGCCGTAAACAACGGAAGCCGAAATACAAAGAGAGATTCTTTCATCATCAACTTGGTTGAAATTTGAATTTAACTAGTATAATTCATTTAATTCAACCAGAGCTTCGTAATCATATACAGTAATTGCCAAAAAAGTTTCTTTTCATATTCATTTATTTAGCATTGAATAAACTAGTTTTAAATGGAGAAAGACAAGCAACTTTTTGGCTATCACGCTACATATTCAAATAATTAATATAATTCTGAATTTAGTGATTTACGCCATAAAACTTTCAAATTCAAAAATATCAACCAGCTTAATTTTACTTTTTTAAAACGCGCTTTCACTCTTTCAAACACTCTTTGCATAATTCAAATACTATTTTCAACATTTTATATTCTCTCGTTCTTTCATATAAAATATAAAAAATTCACTTCACAGTTTCTGTATTGATAATGTATTTTACAAAACTATTTACGAAGAAGAGCGCATAAAAGTTTAAAATTTTAATATTTTTATTTTTTCTCGTGATATTCGAGCTTTAGGTTTTAAAAATTGCAAGAAATTAAAATGAGATGAGAATTGCTGATTTATCTAAAAGCTTACCTTTGAAAATTGATTTCATTTTATTCGATCTAAAATAAATTCGATATTTTCTGCACTTGTATTCATCATCATTAGAGATCAGATTTTGGCAATGTTCCAAATTTAAAAGCTTTTCATTAAACAAGAGATACTTTAAATTCCATGAGTGGAGCAAATTAAGTAAAAATTACAAAGTTTCATTGCATGTTGAATCGAAAAATTTAATTTATTGCAAAAATGTCGCAACTTGAGTTGGCTTAAATATTCTGTATGAACTGAGGTGAAATTAATAAGTGTGAGCATCGAATCAGATTAATTTCAAGTTATTTTCGCATTTTGCAAAAAACGCTTTCATTCGTAAACATTTTCATCGGCCAATCACATATTTGAGTGTAGGAAACACACTTTCGCTTCCAGCCTTCAGATTTTTTCATTCTTCCTTCTTTTTATGTTTTAAACATTTTGATGGTCGCATTCGTTTTCATTTTTCACACCATCTAAAGTTGGCAAGCTTCATGTTCATTTTTTAGCTGAGTACTCCTATGGTTGATGATATCAGCTTCCATTTTTTGCGTATTCTTGATGCGCACTTAAAACTTTATTTGAATTTCTTTCGTATTTTCTTCAATCGTTTTACCTCTTATGCTCTCTGCATATTACCTATTAGTTCGTACGCTTTATTTCGCCAAAATGAATATGATTTTTAGGTTATGGGTTTTAAGTTATGGTTTGTGACAGGACGATTTTTCCCGTGTTCCGCTTCCACCTCTAGTTGTAATGCCCAAATTAAATGGTTTACTTATGTGGAAAATTGATTGACGTTTTAGTAAATTTAGAGATGAAAGAGCTGACAAATGGAGAAAAAAAATTCGTACATACGTAGTTCGTAGTGGGTGCGTAAATTGTACAAGTTTGATCCAAAAGAAAATTTCATATTTTTTGTATATGCCTCATGTTTTTGATGATTTTATTTCGTCATTAGATTTCAACTTTCCAAAATCAATTTTAGTTTTGAGCGGAATTATGTTCGTATAAACTTCGGTGACTATATTGAGCAATATTTCGCCGAACAAAATCAGTTTCTTGAAATTTTTTACATCAATTTTTTACGGTGTTGCTCGTTGGTTTGCGCTTAATTCCATGTTGCTCTACAAAATTAATTATCACCATATTAACACTTGAAAATTAATTTTATTTCCAAAAATACTTATGCTTCGAGCGAAAAATGAATTTTCTCGCGTAACGCGAGAACTTTCGAAAGCAAAATCTACTTAAGAAATTATTCATTTTTCTTCTCCTTTTTGCATCTTTATGCGGAATTTCAAGCGTTGGTGTCGAGTAAGTCAACATATTGGCTAGTCTCGAAATAGATGTCCTGTATTTGTGCATGTCAAAAAGTTAAAATTAAACAAGATTAGAAAATGATAAAACTTCAAGTCAAAATTTATTATTTTATCTAAGAGAAAAAAAATTCAATTTGAACATTTGAATGAACAAATATCGATACGTTTGAACCGCTCATTACCTAATCTAAAGCGATCATTTAGTGATCAAAATTATCGGAAAGTTTGTCAAATTTATCATAATTTATCAGCTGCAATAGGCGTAAAAATTTTACTCGCATTCGATTCATCTGAATTTTCAAAAATAAAAAAAATTTCTGCTCTTAATTTTGTTCGAAAATGAAAAAATTTTTCATTCTGTTCAAACGATGTGCAACATGTCAGAAAATCATTATTCACATTTAAATTTTTGAATCAGCGATGATAAATTCAATGGAATTCAACGATTGTTTTAAGATTGGATTATTAACTTTAATGAGTGGATAAGTTGAGCTATTAAATATTCAAAAACTCAATTTTGCTCAATTATTTTTTTTTCTTGCCATCACAATTATTTACTAAATTGTATTTTATGAAGATTTAAAATACTTGCGTATTCAGCTATGAAACCGGGAGAAATGAATCATTAAGCAAAATGTTTTTTTATCTATTTAAAAACAAAGAATTTTTTGTTTTGCTCATTTCAAATTGTGGATATGTAAATGATTTACGGAATTAATTCCAAAAATATTTGAATCGCGCAAGTTGAAGAATTGAAAACACTAGAATATAGAGTTAAATTTTACTATTTCCAAATTAAATATTTGTTCAAACTCTCTATAGAGAGTAGTTTGAGAAGTTTGAGAATTTACGCATCTGATTTTGACAAAGATAAACATTTTTAGAAATTAAAGAGAAAATGAATAACTCAACTTGAAATAGCAACTATTTACATTCGCATTAAATTTTCTTAATCAATTTAATGTTTTTCTAATTTTAATTTCATTTTCTATTTTCACTGAATAACCAAATCGCCACGATTGTCGTCCCTTTCATTATTAATATTTGGTTTACACAAAACAAGTATCGATAAGCAAGTAATCGCATATTATCAGAATGATTACATCACATTTTTTTGAGTAATCTCACATACCTACTTATTGATATTCAAGAAAATAAACTCAATTTTTTTTTTAATTTCATCACTAATTGTATGGTAATGAGCTCTGACATAATCAAGCTTTTAGTACATTTATGAGAACGGAAATCTAAACAAATTTCTATTCGTGCAATCATTCATCTTCGTTAAGCATTGCCTTCTTTGTGGCCCGTACGTCTTTTTTGATATGTTCGTTTCCGACGTTTAATTTTTCTTCATTTAAAAGTTTTTTTCGACAAATTTTTTCCGATAAAGCAGAAGATTAGTAGAAAAAAATTCGACAGTTGCCAAACAGAGAAAGAAGGTTGCATAATGAATTTTGATCATCTATCTCGATGAAGATCAAATCTTAAAATTTTCTTTGCATATTTTTCTCTTCTACCATTTGTGAGCTCGCTGTGCGCAAAATGTCGCTTTAGAAAATAGATCAAAACGTGTGAGTTTTTTATTATTACGAAACAGTTGTCGAAATGAGAATGAAAAAAATGCTGAATGTCACATTTCGCTCCGTCAGAACCGCCAAACGCGAAGTTAAGAATAGAATATTCCGTAATTAGTTCAAGGAATTATTATAATACTGTTCAAGAATTTTTGCGCATTGTTACAGTGGTTAAATACAGAAATAGTCGCAAAAAGTTTGCTTAAGGTAGCAAACAAACAAAAGAGTTTTCCTCTTCGAGTGATGATAATCGTGTAATAAAAATTGTCGAACAGTTCGGGCAGCGCGAGAAGGATGCATCTCGACCGTAACGGCAAGTGGCGACGTCCATATTGCGCGATTTATCACTCGAATTATGGTTTCGGAGCTTCACTCTACTCGCCGCAAATAAACGAAATCGAAAAACGAAATCACGATCTTTCATATCGAGTTCTCTATCCGATTATCACTTCGAATTTACAATTTCACCCGTACATCTATCCCGAATACGATTTCGACGCTCGTCGCTCGTTGACCGCATTGAATTTTATCGACTCGCTGAAGATATCGCAACTGTTGGCCGGCACTCATCCGTCTACTCCAGATACTGGTCACCATCTTTCAGATTCGTTCACTTCGTATTTATCCGCGCGCACATTGGCCGAAATCGAATTGGATTTAGAAGCGTGTCGCGCTCGAAGACAACTGAATCGGTATTCAAAATGGAATGATTGTCTATTATATTGATTATCGTTGTTAAACAATTCAGAGGAATAGCGTAGTTACACTCTAGTTTATTGCAATCTCTGTCAGATGTTCAGCGTTACTTTTAAAAGCTGTTTTTCAAATTATTTTAAGAGAAGAATGATGCAAAAATGTTTGCAAAACGATGCAAGTTTTCCAAAGATTACGATCGGAATGTAAACGATCAGCAGTAAAGTTTGGCAAAGAGAAGTTGTGCTGTTTTCGACTATTTTGAAATTTTCACACGATTATTGCGAAAAAAAGTCTCGCTACGCTTGAAGTGAGAAACGTTGATTGTCGGCTGAATCGAAATTAAATAGTTTTGCTGTTCACAAGTCGAGAGAAATTTCTACAAATTTAGAAAATATTTCGTTTCGGTTATTAGCGTGAAATTTAACTCGAATAAAAGTTTTTAAGTATTTAAGCACAAGCGCGAGAATTTTAACTTCTGTCTCTGCTCACTGTTTGCTCTCGGAACAAATGAGTTTTAAAGCAGACTAATTACTTGGTTGCGATATGCTGAATTTCACAGCGAAGAGGAGCAGTGGAACACATCTGTTGGACATGTGTCCATAATTCTAAACGCGAAAAAAGGGAGAAGAACGTGGAGCACTAATTTGAAGCTGAACATGTGCGAATAATGAGCGAAATATGCTCGAAAGGAATAACAACAACCTGTGTGCATCTTTTGTCGCTCGTTCGCAAAATGAATACACACCCTGACGAATTAATAAATCGCAACTGGTATTCCAAACAATAAACTTTTTCATGCGTATGATTTTTGACGAACAATGAAGTTTGAGAGAGAGAGAAAAAATACAAAACGCAAAACGATTTTGCGTTCCCTAAATATTAACAGAGCAGAAAAGGTTTGCTAACATGGCGTTAATTGCACGAGAAAGAGGCTGGCTTTAATTAGCCACAATTGCTGAAGTAAAAGGGTCGACCAATGAGTGAAATGAGCGGCGATGAATTTTGTCGTTAAGAATTTAATAAATCATTTGCACAAAAAACGAAAATCATTCCCGGTTCGAAAAGTGAAACGCCGCATTCGTTCGCTGCTCATCTAACGCTACTTTTCGCCTTGATTTTTCCAAATAAAAAGTGATGCGAATGATTTTTGTAACGAGCCGCTCGTTGTTTAAATTCGCGAATCGCGACTAAACAAACGTTCGTTGCGTCGCATAAAAGTTTACTCGCTGACAGTTTGTCAATTGAACAGCTTAAAATTCGTTGCTTTTCATATCGGTACATATTGTGTTTGCGAGAGTGTACAGCTGTGCCCCAAAAAGCAGCGAAAACGATGCTTTCTCTGTGCGGGAGTTCGTGAAAGCGGACTTCAAATTTTCAGACGTAGACACCTTTGATACATTGAAATTCTTCGGCGTTTATTTTCACTGTTTTTTTCTATTCAAACGGTAAAATGTGTTTGAAAAGTGAAATTGAATGAAGACGCGAAAGAAGATTAAAACGGCGAAGAGCTGCACGATGGCATTCTTCTCATTCGACAAATGCCATCCGCTTCGAGCGAACCGTAATCATGTAAATGTTTGAATTTCTCTTTTTATCACTCGAGCTCTATTTGGAGAGGTTATCAAGAGCAGCGAACGAGCGAAGCGAACGAAAACAGATGAGCGTGTTTTAGAAATATTTTGGTATCTGCTCGCTGTCAAATGTGCATTGCATCCGCGGACAGTATGGGCTTAGGGGCGGGATGCAGTCGTTGATTGCGACAAAATGCAGCATCGTTCACCAGAACCCAGAAACAGGATCGCAGAAAACACATTGAATCGCTCATTTCCAGATTTGCTCATGCAGTTGAGCGTCTAGTTCACTTTATTAACTTTACTTTTCGTTCGCGTACCTAGTGTAAACAACTCATTTCGGCGAAATTTGCAGTTGCAAACAGTTTCGCAGCGCGTTTATCTTTATCGTTTGCATTTGTCGAGCGAATTCAGTGAGAAAATTGTGCGTACACAAAATGAGACGCAAACTGAGTATTGTGCAAATCGGAAAGCAAATGCGAAAAGTGGAGAAAAAGACAATGATCGAGTTTCTTTCGAAAAAGCTGGTCGCGGTGTGATGATTTTCAGGAGCAGCGGTATACTGTCACGTATCTGGCTTTTGCAATTCAATTTTGTTTTTTCAGCGAACAAAATCGACAAAAGTGACGCGCAGAAAAAACTCTTTCTTTTCATTTTCTCATTAATCAAAGCTGTTTTTAATTGTTAAGAAAGAGTCGCGAAACAAAAGAGTGTATTCATTGCGAGAAGCACAAAAGTAAGTCATTTGTGAAAGAAGCGTTGATCATTCTTACGATTGCGAGCGCAAACAACTTTTTTTCATCAGTTTCGCTCACTCTTTACTCTTTCGTCGTTTTGTGTCAAACGAAACGCTTTAAATCGAAATGAAGCGAAACTCATTTTTTCATTTTGCTTCAATCACATTTCAACATTTTCAAATGTTGTACCTCTTTTCATCAACATTTTTTCAACATCATAATTGACGCTTCGTAAGTTTTGTTTCAAAGCGATGCTCGCTAAGCACCAGCATTGGCAGAGTGACAGTTTAATTCTGTGCGCACGGTTCCGGCATTTCCGAAAGTTACCGCAAACGAGCAGCGATTGCGGCATTGCCCGTTGTCGATCGCACAGTTCAGCTATTTTTCGTGAGAAGCAATAATTTGTTTTCCTGGCAAGAAGTGAACTTTTCGCTGTCAAACTAATGAGACACAATTAAGCAACGAATCGAAGCTCAATCATTTAATGAGCGATCGCTGTGATTTAATTCGTTTTTAATTAAATTTAATTATAGCGCAGTTTCTTGCATTTTTCTCTCACTGTTCCCGAAGTCGTTTCCGCTCGATTTCACTGTTTGAGAGTTGCCAATATTAAGCCGCTCGCAAACTGATCACTTCGATTCATTCGCATTGATTGTTTGCCGAGAGACGCGAAGCAAGAAAAAGCGACAGCGCCAAAGAAAAGTTTTCGAAAAGTGAAGAAATGCAAATCGAGTCTGAAATGTTTTGTTTGTTTAGTTTCAGAAAAGCGAAGTAAGCAAACAAATGATAGAGCGGAGATCGCAGCGAATAATTGGTTTTTGAAGCATCGCACTAAGCATCGCGTTGAAGAATCGCCGCAATCAAGAAGCGTTCGATCGAGCGTTCGCTCCACTGATCGGTTGCCACAATGAACTCATCCGAAAGAGAAACATTGGTGAACAGCATAACGGTGAACGAAAGCGAGACGGGCGAAGAAGAAGCGTGCCCGCCGCGACCGCCGCCGCGGAGTGCGCGAAGAAAGAAGAAAAGTTTGAATTTGAAAGTGGTGTGTTCGCAGGCATTGGACGCGAGCGCAGCAATTGGATGTGCGGCGAGAAGTGTGGTCGAAAGCAGAACGGAAGGCAGAGCAGAACGGAGAGAATGCAGTGTTCGAGTGGAAGAACCTGAAAGAAGCACATCGCGACATGAGCAGAGTGCTGCTTTGGAGGAAGAGATTGCGCCCGCCACCGATGCGATCGCTGCAACTGCTGCCAGTATCAATGCCAGTTGTTCGCTCGACGCGAGAAGTGTTGTAGAATCGAGTGAGGTACAGTCGACCACAGCTTCAGGGCGAGGCGCTTTCCACAACAAAGCATTCGATGGCCGCGATGGCTGCAGCAATGCGTGCAGCGATCGATGCGTTTGCAGCAATTCGCGCGGGCAGCGGCCGCTCGCTCTGAGCGCACCACACTCCGCGTCCGCCCCTTCCGACAAACGCGACGCGAGCAGCAGACGAAGAACAGTGAAGACTGTGCGAACCATCGGTGTGTTTTATTCTGACCTCTGTGATGTGATTAAAGGTATGCGTTCTTCTCTTCACACCGCGGCCGACGTTTCCGAAACTGATGGCAATCGCAGCAACGATTACCGACCGACAACGGATCAATTGCCGCAACCACACGCCGCACAACGACATGCGGACGCACCGCCGGTCGTACCTCAGCGACCGCTACCCCCTGTGCCTACTACTGTGTCTTGTGTGCCCACAGTTGTTCCCACAGTGACAGACTCACCGTCGACGCCACTCGGCACGGATCTGCCCGACATACTTAACTCTCATTTACCTCCGCCACCGTACTCGACGTTGCCTCCGCCGGTGCCGCAATGCATTCGGTCTCCGCCACCGCCAGTACCTCCCGCACCCCCCGTGCCTGCCGGTCGACCGCCGCTGCCCTCGAGAAGGATACTCGGACAGATGCTGTCGACTCCTGGTCAGCCGACGTTAAACCGACAAACTTCTGTGACGCCTCACGTTGCCACAAATATGATACCCCCTCCGCCGATGCCGAGCACTCAGCCTCATCACTTGCATCATCACCACTATCTGCGAGCGGGATGTTCGCGGGACAGCGACGCGGAGACCAGCACTTCCAAGTCGTGTCTCACCTGTACAGGTCTCTCGATTCGGTGGTTCATTGTGTTCTTTGCACTCCTCGGTCTAATCTTTGCCACGATTGGAACTGTAATTGGCGCGGCAAAGGCGCACGGAAGGGAGCATTTATCGTACGCCTTGGCGATGATCGGTGAGCGCAGTTTATGACTTCCGACTATTGCTCGGTTAATGCTAAATTGCTCATTGCTTTCCTTCTCTAATCGCGTCTTTCATTTTTCGAACGCAGCGAAAAGTAGGCTTTTGTGACGAGTAAAACACCGAAAACCAGTACTCGTTTCGCTTCTCTTAAGAAAACTGACCTTTCGGTCGCTGTTAAAATGGTTTCCAGAAAACGAGTTCGAATACGTACGCAGTCAGCGGCTGCTGCTCAGCCATCGCTCGCTTCTTCACTTTAATGTCCGCATTCGATGCGTGTGACGTTTCGCGAGACGGAGACCGCATTTCGGTTCGAGATTAATGCCACAATTGGCTTTTCACTTCTCAAAAGTGATGCCAACAAAAGCGAGACAAAGCATTTGACTGTTTGTGCAATTGTGCGATCGTGTGTATCGCTTTTTCAATTATTTCAATTTATATTCTTTATAAATGTACTCGACTTTCGTTCGCACTATGCAATCCATTCTTTAAATTCGACTTGACGTGTGCAGCATTCGCTTTGAATTGATGTCATATTCAAAATTACAAGTTTTTGCATTGTTCAAATCGATAATAAACAGTGTGAAACACTTTTTCAAACCTTTCTGGGTTACAATCAGCGCAGAATTGATTCATTTTCTTCTCGAGTTGATTGCGACAAGCGAGAAGTCGTTTTGACCCTTCTTTCCTCACTTTAACAAGCGAAACGTCAAAAATCTAAAACATTTTCAACGCCTTAAGCCGACAAACTTTCGATCTGAACATTTGAGTTCTCTGAACGCGAATCTCTCTGCTCTAAAACTCTGTTCGTTATAAATGCGCTCTAAGTTGTGCAAAAGCTCTTTAATCACAGCGATGTTCGATTAGACAAGCGCAATTTGCTTAATTCGATGACCTTAAATTGAAGAGTTTTGCTCGCTATTCGCTACCGCTTTCAGTCGGCTTTTAATGACCCGCTAACATTTCACTCGACGAATGTTGCGTTTTTGCGAAAAGCGTACAAAGTATAATCGATATTTATTTTGCTCGCATGCAACTTTTTTTCTCAAAATCCTGGTTGACGCTGTGTATTACCCTCGATTATTCATTCACAACTGTTGCATACATTTTCGGTAAATTTAACAGCGGTGACCGATTAGAAAAAGTAGATCGACTTATCTGCTCGCGTTTTGCAATGAACGATTCAACATCAGCTCGTATGAGTGAATGAATTGATCAAATCATCGTAATTACATTCAACTACTTCATTCAGTTTTATCGTTTCGCTTTCTCTCATCTCTCATCTCATTCATTTTTCATATACTCCAGTGTATTGCGACCGAAAAGAAAAAATCGCATTTCGCAAAGATGAAATGGCGATCGCTCATTAATTACGAACGCAATCAATTATTAGGTCAACTTTCGGTCAAAAAGCAGAGTTTTCGCAGTTTTAGAGCTTAAACACAGTGATTAAGCACAGTATCGCATTCGCAGAGAAACGATCAAATGTATAAAGTTTGTGTTCCAGAAAGCAAAAAGCAAAACACGAAATGGATGTTGTCTAAAAAGGGCAAGCAGCAAATGACTGCAGTAAATTATCCGTTTAATCGGATGCATTTCCATAATTTTTGCGAATCTAGAAATATTAACGCCGTAAATAACCGCCTTCACAAGCGTGACCCAAGCCGAAAGGATGCCGTTCGCTCGTGAATTCACACGCGAACATTGTTCGCGTTCTTATCGACGCAAGAAGCGAACGATGCGCCAATATCTCTCAACTATTTTCTCTCTCTTAGCTGCCATTCGCTGCTATTAATTACCAATTTTATTTCTTTTCGCATTATTCAAAGAAGCGACGCAAAATATTTTTTCGAAACGAGAAATGCCAATCATCGCTGCGTTCGCATCATTTCCCACTCTTTAATCATTCACTTATTGCGAACACTGTATTTATTACCGCTCGAAAACAATCTTCGCGAACAATCGAAAAGCGATCGTACGCAAAGTTAAGCGAAAAAATTTTTGAAAATTCAAAAACTTTTGTATTCCGCCTCCCGCAATTTATCGATGACCATCGCTGCTTATTGTTGTTGCGAATCTTGCGATTTCATGCTCAAACTTAAATGCTATTATTCCATTGAGCGGAAAATTTTTTTCATTAAACGAAGTAATATGAAAATTTAACGCTCATTTAATTTTGAAATGTCGAACGCTTTTGATTGCGTTCAAAAATTTCGTAAATACAAATTGAATTTCGAATGATGAATCTGTGTAAACAAGCCTTACAAATGCGAAAAAATTCAATTACGCCGGGCATCAATTTATGGTCTCTTCTGTGAAGGAAGGAAACAATTCATCTCGAGTTTACTCACGTCAAATCACAACACTTCTTTTCGGAAATGATTTCCAATGATAAGCTTGTTTCTATTCGAAGCAAACTAGAGATTCTAAACAAAAGAATGCTAAAGTGTATCGCATCTTGAAAAGCAATCATTTCATTTTGTTCGCAGCATTTTCACTCGTTCTTAGCTGAACAAAAATGGGAGAACTTTGCATTATTTCCAATTTACTTAAAATTCTGCAAATAGCCCGCATCCGCATAACGCGTAATTGATTTTACAGGTTTACATTTTACATTTATTCCGACCGATAAAGCACACCAATTCGTTAAAGTTTTACAGACAATTAAGTTACTTTGTGCAGTTACTATGGTTTTTGTAGTTTCCCATATAAGGCACATCTCTGATTTAATCCTCATGGTGGGAAGTTTGGGGTTGAAAACTTGAGTTTAAAAAGCTTACGCATAGTGTTTAAATTGTTTCATACAAATACCGAAAAAATAACAGCAAACAAGTTAAATTATAAGAGAATCAGGATGTCACTGAGCAAAGTTAGTCTAGCAACATGATTTCATTATTTATAAATCTAATTACGAAATAAAAAACAGTTTAAAATTCACTGCCTTCACTTGTGCTGCAACTATTTTAACTTTCAACGTTGATTGCACCCCGAACAAGTGCTTCTTTTATTTATTCTTTTAGCATTTGGTTTTTAGTTTCAAATTTAGATTTTTGATATGATCCAAAAAACGTCCCAAATTGAGTGACAAAATTATTTTTGCAAAGCCTACTTGAGCGAATTTTTCATGAGCAAATTCCATTTCTCAGAAATATTTCAAAACATTAATCTCCAAAACTAAATCAAAATGCTACACATGTTACCGCGTATCTTAGTTTTATATTCTAAAAAAATGACTGTGACGTGAGAAAAGCAATTCCTTCGTCGACGAAGCCGAAAGTGACTGACAGGCTTTTCTCTAAATGAGAATAAAAATTCTCATTCACAGATATCGGTGCGAAATTCGCTCAAATGGGCATTTCGCTCGAATAGCTAGCGTTCAACGAAATAAAAGTTCACTCAGAACGAGTAAGTCACATCACATCAAATAGCAATTTTTTAACGGACCTCTTGAATTTAATCAATTTGCTCCCATGACAATAAGGTTAAATGTTAAACTGAGCTCTCTTAATTACGTTGTTAATTGAATAACAATTAGTTTTGTTGCAGCTGTAAATTGATGAGAGTCAATCTATCCATAAGTAGGAAGCGATTTGTTTTAAATTGCTTTGCATCTCTGAATAACAACGTCTAAAATGGTTTAAGTCGAAAAAATTCTTTCATTTGCCTAAATCTTATGCTTTTAGAGAATAATTAAATGTTAGCGCTTGAATTCACGCTTGGTCTTGAAATCGTATAAATTGTTTGGTTTACTTTGTGATCTTAACAGCTTTGAATAACACCAAAAACTTGGTTCAAAACATTTATTTTCGGAAAATCATCAGAAAACGCAATTGACTTTGTGTTTTGATCTCGAGTTTTAGATATAAACCAATCTAAAAAAAGACATAAGCAGCTTTTGCGAAACGAATAGAACATTAGAACATTAGAAAGAAGCAAAGAACAATATAAAACAGAACATTTAGAACATTTTATATTTTATTTCTTGTTTAAATCATTATTCTTTTATATATATACAAGGTACAAAATTTGTTCTAGAAATCTAAATTTAAAATCGTTATTTCGCTATTTTGTTTTTATGTGATCTAGGGAAATAAACATTTGCGAAAAAGAAAGAAATGAAATACAATTGCTGCTTTTAACAATTTTTCTTGTTCAAGTAAAGTTTAAAAAGCAATTCAAAAATTTTTTTCTTTAAAAATAATTAATTTCATACTCAACATAAAAAAGATCTTGTAAATTCAATAAAACAGTTTGAAACTTTCAAACTATAGAAAAATTACATTTAATATGCATTAAAAAACAGTAGCAACACAAAAAAAGAGTCGATAATAGATAAAAATTTTTATCTAGATAATCTTTTTATCTATTTAAACAAATTGAATCGCTTTTTGATGACAACATATATCATTCAGTTTCGAGCGATTTCTCATTTTAAAATGACTTACTAGTTCAGTAAATAATTTGTAACATTAAGAGCAAAAAATTTGAGTTTTTGCTATTCTTTTTGGGGCAGTCTTTACTTGATAAATTCACTTTATCATTTAATGCGAATTTCTTTTGAGTGTCAATTTTTTTTCTTCAAAAACCTGAAAGACGAAATTTAATTCGATCAACGTTTTAAAGTGTGTTACGAATAATCAAACTTAATTGTTAAAGTTACGGTATATTGCGAAAATTAAAGCAACTTATTCTCATTAGTGTTTATTTACTCAAATCTCCTAGTTTTTGCCTTTAATTTTATTTCATTTAAGCAAAATTGCATTTTCATTTAAATGACATCTTTCTTTTAAGTTCATTGAGTATGTCCAATTGTTTACTTTTGCAGTTTAAATCGCTTCACCAAATATTCATGCGGAACACATTTTCGTGAATTTTCAGAATAACTAAAAGTGAAACGATGAAGTTGAACAGTTTTTAAACGCTTAAAAATGCAGATCGTTTCTCAAATAAAAATTCATCTTTGCGAATTCAAATTAAGCCTCATTTAATTGTAACGTCGCTTTATTCGTTTTTAAGCGCTTCTTACTTGTCTCTTGATTACATTTGCAGTATTATGCACAGTTTTCCTTTTAAGAAGTTTAATTTAATCTTGCATAAGAAAGTTGCTTTCGCAATTAAGCGAATACAGTTTAATGAAACAATATTTCAGAAGAAAAGCTGCTTAATTCATTATCCTTGACCGTTTTCGATCGAATCTCTTATTGCAATTTTCTGTTTGTTCCTGTCTAATTACAATGAAGAGAAAGCAACATTCAACGATATTCTCTCGCAATCAAATTTATTTAATTTTCTTCAAATACTCCTTTACTCTATAATGAATTCAGAATTGAAAATGAATTTCACTTCGACGAAATCGAATCTGTTTGGAAATGAAATTTTGTTTTTTTCAATTAATTCACTAAATGTGAAAAATTGTTCACATCGCAGGGAAAATAAAGTAAGAAATCGAAAGCGTGTGATGAAACAGAAAATATTAATTTTCTGATGGAATTTTTGTTGATTAGCTCTACAGATTACGAAGCCGAGAAATGTGAATGTAAACCAAAATTTGTGAAAAGCGATGTTAGTCAATAAGTTATGTCGCGTCAATGCACAATTTTCCTGTTGCTTGAGAACTGGCATTTCGATTTACATTTCGCTCGATCATATCAAATGTTTTTTATGAATTCAAACGAAAAATTTTTGTGCGAAAGCTTTCGAGCAATAAACGAATTTTTCATTAGACTTTCTTGAAAACAGCAACCGTTAAAACTAAAAATAACGCAAACGTCGCATGGTTTCTCACAACAAATTAATTCACGTGCTTTTCGGATTAATTGAAAATCGTTACTTTCCGCGAGTTTAGCTCTTGATTCGCGTTACATAAGCGCTGAAAACCACTTTTTTCAATAGTCCGCTCCGAGAACGGGAGTGCCTTTAGCCGAAGTGTAGTTAAACGAGCGCTCACTCCCTCGGTTATGCATACTTGCTGTGCATCACTACTCTAGTGGTAAACTTAATTTATTGCAGAATTAATTATTATTTTAAGTAAATAGTGAGTCGAAATGAGAAAAGTTAGCTAAGAGCGAAACTTAAAGGCTTGCAAATTAATGCGAATTTCGTGAGCGCGAGTTAAACGCCGAGCCATTGCGATAGCCTTTTGCTCGCTTCAAGAAATTATGAAGTTGTGTTTTGTGTGTTACAAAGCAGAAAACAAAATTAAAATGCATTGTTTTAGAAGCATTTTTTCATCGAATTCGCTTTGAAAAAAGAAGAATAGAAAACAATGAAATTCATAAATTAGGTAAACGCTGAAAAGAACCTCGATTCATGCTCGACCATTGCTACACTTGTGTGTGCGCGTTCATTTAAGTGCGGACTCGAGACGGCCTTATTTCCGCACTTTTGCGCATAAAGATCAATTGTTTTTGTTTCTGCCGCATTGATACATTATGCATAACGACTTTGCCCGTAATGGTCGTCAGACGAATCTCACAGACATTACGCCTTCAATTTAACGGACAGCGCAGAAAGTTTCTTTTCGTGTACTTCTTTGCGGAAGAAGTTCGACGAAAAGAAGCGAACGCAAATTTTCAGTCTTAGTTTATGCTTCACATATTTCTTGTCCTTCGCTGAGTGATCACCGCCTGATGCTAGTACAGCTCCTCGTATTCCTACCATTTAGCTGTGCTCTACTTTGAAAAGAAGAAAAAGCAAAACAATCGGCAACAATAAAATATTTATCTGTTTTGCTGCCGTTGCTTTGTTCGCCGCTTGTTTCGATCGCTTTTGCATTTAAGGAGCGGAGAAAGAGAGAAAATACGAAACACGAATAGCAGCAGTTATACGCGTTGCTTTAAAAACTGTTTTTTAAAATGGCGTTTTCTCGTTTCTTGAAGCGAATTCTCGCTGTTTTTCTTTATCCTCTCTCCCGCTCTTTAAACTCATCATTCTTTGTGCTTCACGCGTTTTGACGCCGAAATATTTGCGCTTCACAATCGCTGTGAAGGCTGAATAAGTGCTTTTCATTGCGAACATTCCAACGTATTTAAGTCGAAACTCATATATTCGCTCACTCTTTTCGATGCAATCGAAGCGAATTCATTGTGGTGGAAGAATGAGACAGAGAAAAAGAGAGGCGAGCAGCGAATGAGAAAAAGTAAAAATGTGCCTCGAGATGCATTGTGAGCAGCACCATTTCTCTTCTCAACTTTGTTGCTCTCGCCGCGTCGTACCTTCGTTCGGCTTTCTATCGCGTCGCGCTTCCTTTTCGCTAATCTCGCTCGGTAAAAATAAGCTCGATTGAGCACTTGTTGTTAGCAGGCGATCAGAAATTGTATGCAAATCAAGAAATCACTTTCGACTCGATTTTAGAGGTAAAACGCACGCATTTTTGAGCCAAACGAGGCTTGACTTACACACAAGTGCTCACCTTTAGCTTTATTCATTTCGCTATTTTCATCATACCTATCTGACTAATGAAGTGCCGAAAAAAGTTACATTTTACGGCTTGCGCTGAGCAAAAATAAAATTCTTGTCTTTTTATAAATTTCTTTTCACAACTCGCTTTTAAATAAAAGCAATTTTATTGTCAGAAAAGTAAAGCTGAAAAAGGAAATGCTGGGCTCGAAATTATTTATGCCTCAAGCGTTTTGCTCGAGAATGGTGAGAGAGAAGAAAAGAGAGTAACGAAGCTAACACGGTTCGCTTCAGTTACCATCGCAGAAATGAGAGAAAGAGAGGAAAGAGAGAAGAGAGAGCGAGCGAGAGAGTCATTTACACAAAATCAAAGAACGACACAAGCAAGTCTTTCACGACAAAATGCTCACTTCATTTGCCTCGATTGCATCCGTTGGATGTTTTTATGAAGCGACCAAATTGCGCAAAGTTTGCATTTGAAACGAAACATCAATGAATGTTATTTTGCAAAATTAATGCTCTTATTTGCAGCACTCGATTTTCGTGACTAGAAGCTTATTATTGAAAGAAGTCGTTTTTCTTCCAGAGATTCATAACATTGTTACAGTGCAAAATGCGAATACTCACTAGCCTTGGAAGTTTTTTGATTTTTCCAACGCTCGTTAACAATTTCAACAATCCTGAAAAGCGACATTCAATTGAGCGATAATGATTATATGCGATAGATGTTTACACAGCGATATAAAAACTTATTGTCATTAACATAAACATTTTCAAAGCTTATAATGAAATTTTTCTATGTTAGTGAGTGATACCCTCAAATTTAACTTATTTGCTCTAGTACAATTGTTACTTTCTCATTCGAAAAGCAGTGATTAATTTATTTTTAAGTAAATTTAGTCATTTTCAATTGACAATATGCATTGTAAAACAATGTGAACATTATAATTTCATCGCTTTTTTATTTGAAGAATAGAGTGATTTTTAAGCGACAAGCTGCTTTCTTCAATCTTAATTTAACGACATTGTTACTTTAGTCCAAAATGGAGAAAATTTTAATTTTTACCTGCTTTTTGCTTTTTACTTTTATCAATTTTTGTGAAAACAATAGTTCATAAAATTCTCATGCACACAAAGCGATCAATATTATCCAAAATTTTAATTCAGTTTACGTTTGAAGCAATGAAACTGCGCTCCCATTGCGAACTTAACAATACCCAGTTGGTCATCAGCTTGACAGTAAAAAGATTCGAAATAATTATTTGAAAAATCAAAACTCGAACATCTCCCGATTCGTTTCGAAGAAATCGTAAATTTGATAGCTGCTAAACATTGCAACAAAACAAAGCACAAAAATTGGTACAATCGAAAACTAAGCGCTTTTCGAAAAATGGCCAGAGATGATAAATTTTACTGCTGGCCATTTGTCTTCTAGAAAGTGTTGTGTTAGCGTCAAAGCGGAACATTTGAAAAATTGCAATGTTTTCTCTATCTTCTGTCTGTATTAGCGATGAAACGCGATTAAATATTTTGGGTGTACTCAGGTCAGTGTGTCGTAGATTTGAAATTCGTTTCATGCATTCTGCCGAGAAAAGGGAAGCAATTACGTGAATTGAAAACGAAGATCAAAAAGGAAAAAAAAGCGCAACGATACAATGAAAGAAATTCGCTTGTTTTCGGCGAGAAGATGAGGACGAAAAAATGGCACGAGCCTTGGGCTTAATTGATCTATTCTTGCTTTTCGTTTCAAATTATATTCAATATCGTCAAACGAAAGTGAAATTCTTGTTTTATTACTTCGTATTACTTCGTTTAGAAAAATGAGAATTTTTCTTCGTTGCATTCAGTCAACCTTCGATGCTAATTTATTCGCTTTCTGTTTGAGTTTCTCAAAATTAATGCGAAATGCAATAAGATATTCTACGCTTCATAATTATTTCGCTTTGCTTCAGTTTTTCGCTTCGCTATGTAAACTGCCAATCGGTAATAGTTACGCATTCACATAATTTAGGTCTCGCTGCAATATCCGTTTCAAGTTTTTTTCCGTTCGCCACTCTTTTTTTGCGAACAAACTCAATGATGAAAAGCAAAATTAGAGTCAAGCGCTTTACCTCGAGTTTGTGTACTTACTGAAAGCGTGATACTAATGAAGCTATAAATAAGAAGGTTTACATGTTTTTCGAGCGATACGCTTTACTGAATCGTTTGTTTGCATTCACTCTGCTGCCGAAAAAGCGCTTTTTACGTATTCTGTGCCACTTCAAACAAAGGAAAATGCAAAAAACGCTGTGTCGCTGTAAACTTATTCAATTGTGACATATTAATAAAACAATGTCATCGAGAATTTTGTGTGCATCCAAAAGTGAAGCTAATGGCGAGCGATTGCTTCAAATGCTAACGAAATAAAATCGATGACCCAAAATGCTCCTCGCCTGATGTGTTTATATATAGTGACCCGCTGTCACTGCTCTTTGTTGCGAGTGATTGTAACTTTATTTTTGCGAGTTTCAAACTCGTCACGATTCAATCTTTTCTCTCGTTTCCTCGTGTTCATATTTCACTGCGTTAAACTTGGTGTAAAACCTCGTTTTTTCGTGAGAGACTCGAGGTTCTTAACCATAGCTTTTCGAAATGATGATCATTTCCTCGTATGCATCAGCGAATTCTCGATGCTCGGCGTTGAAAGCTTTTTCTTTTTCGAACACATTGTTCGCAGCCAAACACGTCTTAAGACGTGCTCAATGTTTGATAGCGTCTATCTGCTACATTTACATCTGATCACAAGAGAACCTTATGCTTTTAGGATTACACTTAATCAATGCCTGTCACTTTCATTAGCATCAACACGCTTCTCTTTTGCATTTTGATTAATTGTTAATCGTGCGCTATACTTTACAGGCTTCGGCATTCTATTGCTGATAATAAGCGGAATCGCGTGGAGATTTACTTCGACAGCAGCGAGTTGGAGAACAATATTTGGCTTAAGTGACATTCAATCTTCGGCTGTACTTAATGCAAATACATTAGAGTCAAACTCGAGGAGATTTCTGCCTCGTGTTCCCGTGTCTCACGGACGCAACGGGGCTCATCACCATCCGTATGGAGCGATGTTTTATCCCGAATTTCAGTACAGACCACCTCCACCTTCATATCAAGCATCGATGCAAGAGTACAGATTAAGATTATTATTATTGGAAAGGTCTTCATCGCATCATCAAAATAATTCATTATCACCCGTTTCCCCGCCGCCCACTTACCGGAGTTCGGCTGCATCTAGTTTAGCAGGTACTTGTCAGGCTGTTGCGTATTCTAACATTGCTCATTAATTGCAACTCTCACATTTCAGGAACTCTAAGCAGGCCTTCTCACTGTAACACAATACAAAGGCCAATAAGTCGACCCCCGAGTTATCGATCTGTGGTTGATTCCCACGCAGTCATGTCGCATCCTTCGAATATATACTCAAACACGCCAACTTTGCCATCTTCATTAACAACTTCATCATCTAATACAGTAACTAGTCAAATTCAACACCAGCAACAGCAGCAGCATCAGCAACACCAACAACAACAACAACAACAACAACAACAAACTATGTTTTACAAAGATGATATCAACAGAGTAACCATTCATCAAACAACGACAACATCGCAAGTGTGCACATCAAATGGTGTAAACATTGTTGCCATATCTCCAGGACCAGGTCCGGTGCCGGGTTCAGTTTTAGTGCCGGTCTCATCTCCAGTTCCCTTAAATGTTTCGGTGGCAAACAACAATAGCTCGCTCACTGGCAGTGAGGTTCAAATACTTGCTCACGTTTAGTCAATTAATATTCAACATGAAAGATAACTTTCCAAAGTTTCTTTTTTTCGATTAGTGTTTCAAATTTAGAATTTCAGTTTTTGAGTTGTGTTTAAACTGATAGCTCGATTTTATAATAAAATTGCTATTTTTTGTGAAACCAGTTGTATAAATACTGAATGCAAATAACACAATTACATTGATTCCGAAGGGTTGGTAAGTTTGCAACGAGTGTCGAATTGTTCACGAGTATTGGTAGTTAAACGCGGATCAAAAAGCTAAATTCGAGACAAATTAGAATGCAATCGGTTGCGTCAAGTGGTTGTGTCAGAATCAATTTGAAGTTTATACACCTACAGCTTAAATTTGTTTTGCTTTTGGTCGTAAAGAGTGAGCAACAAAACACTTTTTTTATAATGTTGCGTTTAAAAATAGTGAGAAAGTAGGCGAGGAGTGGAATGAACGATTTTATAGAGTCTAACCGCAAAAAAAGTGTTCGCCGATAATGTTGCAACCATTTTTCCGACTTAATTGCTCTTTACTTCAAATCGGAGTGATTGAAGTAATAGATGTTGCGATTGTCACCGACACCGGCGGATAAATAAATTTCCTTTTAATTTGTGCTGTGTGCTAAATTTACTGCGAAAATGCATTTATAATAAATGTCAATTTGTATTATTTTTTAAAATTCATTTTTCGTAATATTCGCTTGTAACAGAAGCAGTGAAATTTTCCTCTACGATTATACTTCAAATCTAAAAGCTTTCTGGCCTCCCAAAAAAAGAATTAAAATCTTACAAACGCCATTTCAAAATTTAGAAAACAAACTCGCAGCACTGGTTTAAACGAGAATTAAAGCGAACTTACTATTCGTGCCTCCATATCGTTGCACGATTAGCCGAGATTGTCGCCAGCAAAATCAGTTTATGTTTTTCTATTGTTTCAATTGGTTTATTGTCTCTACGACATTGAATTTGTAGCGTGAGTGACATTCAGATAATTCTAGTAAATTGTTTTTTTACAGTATTTTGTGCATTGGATTTAAAATGTCGCTTTTAACGAAATATCCATCGATCAAAAGGCAGCTTCTTGTGCCTTCGCTGCAAGAAATTGCCGATCTTCTCAACCAAAACCTAAATCGATACTTTGCCGAATGCAACGCTGCGGTGGTCGATTGTCCAAATCTTCGCCAAGCACCTTTTCACTTAGCAAACGAAGGGCTTTGCGGCAATCCAATGGTGGCTGATATCGGTGGTGTGCGATATTTGAGTCCATTACCAAGACTGGACAAACAGCCGTACAACTTCACCGAACTCGGCGAGTTGATGGGCTTCAAAAACGCGCTGGTGATCGGTGCTGCGTGCGCCCCGTTTCACGTAACAGGTGTGAATTGCGAATTGATTCCGAATTTGGCTTTCAAAAAGGACGAAAACGAATGCCTGACGATTGCGAACGAAACACATGCAGCGAAAATCGATGAGCGCGGAGAGTGCGAATTATTTAAACTCGACTCGGTCGAATGCTGCCTTTTGGGAAATGTGTTTGTATGCGAAGGAAAGCCTGGAAAAGTGCTGAAAATCAATGCAAAAAAGCGAATCGGCAACGAAAACTTCACCGAAAGCATTCGAAATATCATTCGCGAGAAGTATGGCGAGAATATAATAAGTTTAGGCGGTGTGTTTCTCATAAAACAAGGCACGGCGAAGCTGCACATAATGCCTGATTTCTCAACTACGCCTTTGAATACAGAGGAGCAAGTGAACGAATGGCTCAAGTTTTTCTCTATGAAGGCTCCTCTCATTTGTTTGAGTGTGTTTCATTCGTACGATGACAATTTAGAGTTACGAATGGAACACACTCATTGTTTCAGCACTCATGGTGCCGGTGGACATTATCACTACGATATTACTCCTGACGAGATCGAATACGAGGCTTATTTCAACGTTGCCGAAACGCTTTATCGAGTAGATGCTCCAAAAAGTGGTTAAACATTTTTACAGCTGATTTTCTACTATTTCTTTGAGTAATCCGAAAAGTTATTCATTCGAAACGAGTTTTTTCGCTTAATTGACGATCATTACCACGCCTGACCCCTTTACACATTCTAAATAAACATCCTTTTCGCAATTCAACCGCTTATTTGCTAAAATTTCGCTCTCTTTTAATTGTTTTTGGTCTGCTGTATTTATGCCTAGTGCCAAAATCTTAGTAATACTCCAACACTATATACGCAAAATATTGCGCAAATTAACTCACAAATAACGAAATTTCTTAGCTTTTTGTTTCTTCATAATTTTTTATGATTCCTGTAATTTAAAATCGATAAAGAAAGTGTAGACAAAGATTAAGAGCAATGAAATGTCTATTAACATTTTCAATATTAATGGTTTCCAAAAGTTTTAAGATTTTCCGCTCGATTTGGTTAGTGCAATATAATTTTGAAGTTGTTCTTACTGTTGCGCTCGCACAGTAGACTAGGTTTTGCATAGTGAACACACACTTTAAACTAATCAAACTTTGTTCAGTGTTCGTTAAGCTTTAGTGAATAAAACAGGACTAACAATTTGGGGTGAAACTACCGCACGTTATTTTTGCACACAACTTGTTTATGAAGGTTTTTAATCTAATCATTTCATGCAAATTGATATCAAAATGGCTGACTTTGTATGTTTTTTTTTGTGCTACTTTACTAACGATTGCTTCTATTTTAGCTGTCTCTTTATGAAATACATTCGTGTTTCGTTAAATAATTTATAAAATGATGCAATTTCAAAATACTTTCTAACATGAAAATTCACTAGTAGAGTTATTTCGAGTGAATAGTGGTGAATCTATTCACGGCTCTCATAATCTAAATAATTACGAAATTATTAATCAGGAATGTGGAAAGTGAAATGAGTTTGGCAAATTTTTAACATTTCAGTATTGTCACTTCTGAATCAAACTATAGCTTTATGAGTTAACGCGATTGGCTCCACTCTTAGCATCCTCTATCTTTGCTCCATCTTTGATTTTTTTAATCACTTACTGGAACTTGGAATTTTATTTAATTAATACTAGCAAGGGGCACTAGTGAACTGTGAATGGCCGATTTTTAACCAAATTTTTCGCACAAAGAAATGCAAAGTGTGTAATTTTAAGCTGCTGCACCGTAAGTGTTCTCGAGATATTTCAGGTCAAAGGTAAGATATATTCAATTTATTCAAACTTAGATATCAATGTGCATACAAATGGAAGGTAGTTTGTTAATTAAACGATGAGTAAGCAAGCTACCGACAGCATAAAAACAAATTCGTCGGAATAAAACGTTACTAGCGTGACAGATATTTGAACACGTCATTTTAAAAATTAAGTTGTCGTTTAGATGAGCCTAGAGAAACGATTAGAGGTGGGGTTATGAGACTGGTTCAGAATATTTTACCATTTTAATGGATGCTATGTTTTTATTTATGTTTCAAATGGCGTGTTTTTCACTGGTTGATAATGCAAATGTTAATGGTCGGTAAAAGTAAGTCGAAGTCGATGATAAAAGAAAAATTTAATAAGACGCATAGAAAGTCGCTTATTAAGGTAAATGTACACTCTTGTCCAATAAATGTTTTCATTTTTCACTTACAAAAAGCTTTATTGCAAATGAATAGATTGAAAGATTTTATTGGACACGAGTGTACCAATTAAAGCACATCTCGCGATTTATTTACGTTGGGTCGAATTTTTTATAGTAAATTACAGGAATGAATACAAGATAAAAATTATCACTTTCAAAAATTTTATCGATAAACAAAAAGCTTGGAACTTAAGAACTTTCGTTATTTATGAATTTTTTTATAAAATTTCGTCTTATATAATTAAGTTAATTTTATAGTAGCAGTAAAAATGTTACTTCTAAAACCTGAATATACAATGTCTTAATATGAGTAATTGATTTGTAGTAATGGTTAGGAATGAGGAAAATGTTTGAAAAATTCATTTTTGGTTAGAGTTGGAGATTTGACAGGCTTTTTATTAACTATGATCAAACTTGTTAGCATGTTCATCTCTATCCAAACGCACGAAATATATGTTGATGCGCTTTAACTGATTTTCCGTGCTTATTATAAGCATATAAAGCTGCAAATTAAATTTAGTCACAAAATTTCTTTCGCCCACTCTCAAACCAATGTCTGCTCCAAAAAATCAATCGTTCAAATTATAGAGTACAATTGAATTCATTTCAAAAGACTCGTCTGACAATGTATTGTAAAGCATGATGCGTCCTTTTGAAAATATTCAAATAATATTTTATTTGAATACATTCAATTGATTCAAAACAGTATTGATAGAAGTCGATTATCAAGCGCATTGTCAGCAAACAGAATTGAAGGATTCGTGAATATTTAACGCAAATATGATTGTTATCATCAGCAGATGCAAACCGACTATAAGAATCGGTGACTTTTTTGCTGAAAACTTTGTCACACAACTTCGTCAAATACTGGATTCAAAATGAAATGTTTAGATAACCGAAAGTCAGTTTTATTGCAATACATTATCGAAAGCGATGAAGTGTGTTGTAAAAGCTTTGCGAATAAAAATTTAAAACCTTTTGATTAATAATTCAATTGTAATCAGAATTGGCGTTAGCAATGATCAGCGAGTTAAAGAAAAATCCGAACAAAATTTGTACAAAAATAAAAGTTATTTATGAAAAGAAAAGTGTTTGGCCTGTGAATTGGGATATTGAAATGAAAATAAGGCTAACTAGCTAAGTGACTGAGTGATTGATTCGGATCGACTGTTATTGATTAACTTGTGTAAAGCAAAAATTTGAATATTTAAACAAAAAAGCGATGCTTTCATGGTAATCAATGAAATATAAATGAGTAGATATCGGTAAAATTAAATGAGTAGATAGGTATTTCCTACTATGATTCGACGTTATTCAACCACACAATATACAATTTTTATTTCATTTAAATTTTAATTTTTGAATATGAATTTAATTTGAATTGAGTATGCTATTGTGAATGGAACAAGCATCCTTTACCGCAAAAACTCATGCTTGATATGCGTAAATATGATTCACAAATAACTTGATTTCAAAACATTTATTGTGACGTTTCTTGATAGGCAATAAAGTACACTTTTCGCTGTCAGAAATTTTTCTCTGCCCACAAGAAGTAAAGCAAACGCATTCAATCAAGATTTTATATTAAATTTGATTTATATTTGCTTGATCTTTTAGCCGGAATATGGTTTGGTTTGGACTATTGCTTGATCTTTGGTCATTTATGGTTTGGTGTATTCGCTTATCTCTACGGATTAGATAGCTAAATGTATAAATAAGCAGCTAGGGAAGTATAAAGCGGAATAAATTTTTATAAGTTGTAATAACTCTTTAAAATTTTTATTTAAAAAGTTTTTTATAAAAAAATTAATAATAATGAGCTCATTTTGACATTTTTCATTGTCGCACTTTTTTAATAATTTTTAAAAGAGGTGATTTATTATTTTTACACTGAACCAATTTTGTTAAATCGTTACAAATTAATAAGAGAACTTAAAAATAAAAACAATCTACACTCCATATTCTTAAATATTTCAATGTCTTTAATTTGAATTAGCATTTCAATCTAATCAAAAACCAACTTAAATAGTTCTGCTTTTGTTTTATGAAAATTTTGTTGAGGTGTGATCAAAATTGTTGATAAAAGTTTTAAGAGCTATTTCAGCTCTTTTAGATGTTTTTCAAAAATAAATTTTATTTCCTGTTAAGCCTTGGTCGAGTTTTCACACATCGAAATTATTTTTTGAAATTGGTAAAGAACACTTAATCAAAATGACAATTAAAATTGAAAAAACTTAAAATATTTTATTTTACTTTCGTTAATAACACCGCCGAAATTTTTAAAAAAAAGTTTTTTTATTATATTTTTATTTAAATTAAATTAAATTTATTTTTTGGATTAATTTCAATTTGCTCATATATCTAATAAAGAGTGTAAATAAAGTTGTGCATGTTTCACTATAGATGAAAAGCTGGAATTTCCATAAACACAATATTTTTAAGAGTACTGTAATTGCAGAGTGATTTTAAATTGGAATCTAACAAAAACTTGATAACTAGTGGTTTACCATTTTTTGTCTCCAATTTTTGTAAGTGAAAAACTTCGTTTCACAAAAATGTTGTTTCATCAAACTTCTACGTTTTAATATTGTTGCCAAGCAAATGATCAAAATTTTTGTAAAAACTCTGAATAAAGTGATCATCCGATTCTCAGTGACATTTGTTGTGTTTAAACAATGGAAGCCGAACTACAAACGTTCTTCTCACGTGTACACCAAAATTGAAGATGGCCCGTAATATTCTAAGTGGTAAGTGTAGCATTTTAACTAACCTGAGCACAAATTATTGTGCCTGTTTTTGAGCGCAGCAGCACTTGAATTACAATTGAGCCTATTTTTAAAAGCTAAACGATTTCAAGTGAAATTGTGAATTGCGTAAGCGCTTGCAATTTTAAATTATGAAACTTGTGAATGAATGATTTAATTTAAAATTTGTACTTTCGTGATGCGTGAACAATCAACTATTCATTAAGACCCACGCGTTGGTTTATGATAAGCTTGGAAAAATGAACTAAAAAATCAAATGATTTTTAACGGTTTAAATACGCTTGCTGATTGATATCAATTTTTGCTTCAAATCTAATTACAATCAATCACTTAAATGATTGTGCGGTCGAATCACGTTCGTAAAAGTAAGCAGCAAGATTAATTAAACTATAGAAATAAAAATTCGCCCAAAGAAATATCTTAGCGTGTTTGGATCAAATCAAGTAGAATTAGTTGATAATTACCTGATTCGACGCATCTTTGATCTACTCATCAAGTTTCATGTAAAATTTGTTAGATTGAACTTGAGTTATAAGATTTACGGAAGAAGTGGGCAAAACGAATATATAAACCTTCTGATCTAATCTCTCGTGCTAAAAAGTGAAATAGATAAAATTTAGATAAAATAAAACAAATATTGAGCAAACAAAAGTGATCTAAAAATAATTTTTTAATATAAATTTCAATGTTTGAAATGAAATCGCGCATAAAAAGCGCAAAAATGTTTTGTGAACTAAATAATAATCGAAAAAAAATTGATGATGGAAATCGGAGAGCGACTGAAGCGAGCAGTTGCTCAAAAGCAATGTCCCTTATATAAACTTTTGCCGAAATTTGAACTTTTAAACAGCTTTCGGTGTCGACTTGCGATGGTTTCCACTCTCGTCACTTTCAACGATCAATGTTTAATATCTGGCGGATGTTTGCTTATTATCATTCAAAATTTCATAAAGTTTGAAAAAAAATCGCTTTTTTGTCGGTTCGCACTCGCATTTGTTTCCGTCAAACATTTTCTGACATGACGAAACAAACAATTTTACCCGAAGCTTTTGGGTGGAAGCACAGGTGCGATTTTGCTTTTCGGGCTAAAAAAATTTGCTTTGCTCTTTTAGTATTTCAAAATTTATTTTTTTGTGGCACTTAAAATACATTGAAGTTAGCTTTTAATTTTTCATTATTTTAAAAAATCAAAGCAATACACTTTATGGAGTCTTAGCGGCGATCGGCAATTCAGGCTTTATGTCGACTTCGCCCACTCCCTTTATAATCCCTGGCTTTACATCAACAACCGGAACTTTTTCTTCTTCAACTACTGCTGGTCCTTTAATCACGTTGACTTGTTCCTTCTTATGGATTCGCTGAATCTTGGTTACTTGAATCGGTTGCTTAATGAACACATCTTGAATGACTTCCTTGTAATGCGTTGGATTTGTGATGTATTTAGGTGGAGCTACGAATTTTTGAACAGGAGGAACATATTGATCGACAACCACTTCGGCGGGTTTTAAAAACGGTGTTATGTCAAATTTCGGCTTATATGCTGGCAATTTAACCACTGGTTGTTGTAACTTGAACGGAACCTTTTTAATTACTGGATTATAGATGAGCTCTTGTTTTTTTATAACGTTCACCAAAGGCTTTCCGTAACCCGGATGTCCCTAAGTAAATGATTCAAAATCAATTATTTCCTTAAGCGTGCAACTTACCTCCCAACCAGGATTTCCAATACCTTCGTATCCTCCACCAATACCTTTGCCAACGCC
>NCKU01001171.1:0-28186 GCA_003675995.1 Dinothrombium tinctorium | reverse complement strand
ATTTCATGTTGTTTACACTTTTTTTGTTGAAATAATTAAGTTTAAAATCGTACGGTTTTATAGGAGACACTCTGTATATGTGCATTAAAGTAATTATTGTAATAACAATACTTACGTCAATGTTACTGAAACTTATTACATTCTTTCATCAAGATATAAAAAATAAACGATACGTTAAAAATTATTGTTTTGCTTTCGGCAAAATATCCATTAGTTTACAGATGATTCCTAACATGATTTCATCAGTTCCACCGGCTATTGAAGCGAGTCTAGCGTCACGAAAAGCTCGACTTATAAGACACTCTTCTGTGTAGCCCATTCCTCCAAAAAATTGTAAACATGAATCGGTTACAGTTCGTGACAATTTTCCAGACTTTAATTTTGCAATAGTCGCCAAATATGTCACATCTTCACCTTCGATCATTTTATCTATTCAAAAGGGTGTTATTTTGAACAAGTGTTAAATATCGATACAGACCTGCTGCTCTGTAAACAATCGATCGCAACAATTCAACTTCACTCTGTAATTCAGCAAGAGTAAAATGAATATGCTGATAGTTGATTATTGCTTGACCAAACGTTTTTCGTTGTCTGCAATAATCAATTGTTTCTTGAATAACTTTCTCTAAAGCTCCAACAGCTGAAAAATGAAGATTTTAAGACAATTTTTCTAATCATAGTTTGTTGTGCTGATTACTTTGACTGGCAAGGCACAATCGTTCATCTTGAAATTGCATCATTTGATATATAAAACCCATTCCTTCTTCACCGATTAAGTTTTTTACAGGAACCCTTACATTATCAAAAAATATTTGAGCTGTATCTGAGCAAAGATTCCCTAATTTTGATATGCGTCGCGCTCTTGTGACTCCTTTCAGGTTTAGTGGAACTATAATCAAAGACTTGTTTTTGTGTGGTTTCCCTTCGCTAGTATTGCAAAGAAGTGTCATCTTAAAAAAAAGAACACAATCGGGTTAAATAGTAATTACTAAAGAAAGTTTACCCAATCAGCCTGATACCCATTGGTGATCCACATTTTACCACCGTTTATGACGTAATCGCCTCCTTCTTTCTTCGCCCTTGTCTTGATGGCTAATTTGAAAAAGAATTATTTAAAAAAATTTCCTAGAATTAAACTTGAAATTTTTTAATAAATTAAACTTGAGAGTTAAGTATAGATACCTGCGACATCTGATCCTCCTTCAGGTTCACTAACTCCAACGCAAGTCACATGATCACCGGCGATGGCTGGCGCTAAGAATTCTTCTTTCAACTGATCACTTCCAAATCTGACTAAAGCTGGTAAAGCCATGTCTGTTTGCACACCGAGGCCACCCAAAATACCACCAGCTTTGACCACTCGACCAGCTTCTTCGTGAAATGCGACAGAATAAGAATAATCCAAGCCTAAACTGCGTAGTAAAAATAAGTCGAAGAGCAAGGCAATTCTAAGAAGTACCCGTTGTATTTCGGTTCACGAGTGATACCCAATAAACCAGCGTTGCCCATAGTTTTGAAAACTTTGTGAGCGTCGAACATTCCTTCTTTCTCCCATTGATCGACGAATGGATTCACATCTTTTTCGATAATCTGCACGTAGAAACAAACATCAAATTGCGTCTCATCTGCAAAGAAGCTCACTTTGCGAACAGTAGCCTTGAGTTCGTCGTGTTGTTGCGTGAATTGAAGAGATCGTCGATCAGAAGTGGAAAGCGGCCGCAGTGCGAATTCACCGATTTTGCGGACATTTCGCGAAAAACGCAGCGAAGTGCGAATCATTTCGCGATAAGAGACGAGTATTTCGATTCGAGAAAAAGCGCACTTTGCATTCAAAAACAATTCGCAATTCGATCGCTTTGCGTCTAAAACTCAACGTCCGATATTTGCGATAATTTTCTCGCTTTTCGTTCGTCTCTTCATTTTCCGTGTTTTCATTGTTCAGTTTTCCTCGAAAACGAAGCGACACCTTTCGGCAGTTAACGCTTAACTCTTTCACTGTTTTTTCGCCTTTTCAAAGTTTGAAAAACAAAATTTAAACTAACTAAGCAGTTGAACAGAGTCAAGAAGCGAAACGATTTGCGATTGCCATCTTCGGTCTAACCACAGCGGAATAAGGCAAATCGTCGAACGCGCTTTGCTTATGAATCAATTGAATTTTATTTTTCGTTTTCCACCGCAAGCCAAAAATTAAAACTCGTTGATCGCGCTTGTATCTCTGTTTTAATTTAGTTTTTATTTACTCAAAATGAGTTCAATTAGTTGTTAGTCGCTTTTAGAATGTCGATCATTTCGCTTTTTTTTTATTACATTTCTCACAGCTCGCTGAAAACTGTTTAGTATGTCGAACGAATTCGAAGTAATATTTTAGCTCCACTAATTCAAGTTTGTGAAACTTTAAATTGATCTTCGCTTGTCTTCGCTGAGATTTCCTCTCGATTAGAGGCAATTTATTTTTAAAACTTATTTTAAAGCAAATTGATTGTAAATGATTGCGATTTTTTACAATTTCTAAAAGCTCATTTTTCAATGTAGCATTAAAAAGTAAATTCGATAAATTTTTTCAAAAATTGCGATTAAAAAACGTTTTCCTCAAATTCCTTTGATTCCTTTAATTTAATTCATTAAATGCGGAACCGTGTTTTTTGAAATTATCAATAATTAGAGGAAAATGAAATTAAGTAAATTACACATCATAATTTCATGTTCACAGAGAAAGTATTTTCAAATCAAATTAGCTTCTATAAAGAAAGTAATAAAATTAAGCAGAACATAAATTTTTTAAAAAAACTCGACAACAAAATTTCGCTTAACCCGAGGGTAGAGAGGAAAAAAAAATCGCGACGCCAATGTAAATTTGTTAAAAGTGAAAATGCCGCTTTTGAAGTTTACGTGCAATGAATGCGATAAGCGTGATTTCAAGCGAGTTTCACTGCATCAAAATTTTTGAAAAACGTTTTCAAAATTTTGTATTACAGTAGTTTTTTTTAAATCAGTTTTATGCTGAAGACAGACGCGATAAACAATAAGCGGAGGTAAAACGGAAAACAAATTGCGTCTTAAAAACGATAACAGTTCACGTATAGACGCTGGGTAGTGTTTTAAATTTTATTTAGAAAAAAAACTCGATTGTTATTCAAATAATGACTGCATAGTGCAATGCTTTCAGAGCGCATCATCACGCCTAGAAAGGTCCGGTATTCGTTGATTCAGAAAAAGCGAGAAACAGCGAGCGCACTAGCGCTTTCAAAGGTGTATTCCGCATTTTTTCGAAAGTGCAATTTTTATGGCTAATTATAAGTTTGAGTGGTAGAAAAAATGATATTACAGTGAATACGCGCTTTATAAATGAGCGAAAGTTTTTTTTTCCTCTCACTCAACAAAAATTTATTACTGAGTTAACTTGTGAAGTAACATTAAAACGAACTTTGAAATATTTCGTCGCTATTCATAAATTAAATTCTAAGCGAAATAAAAATAATAATAATGAGCGAAATTATTGTTAGCAGTTAATTTCTTTGTTCTCTGTAGCTGGAAAAAAATGTTTTATTTAGTGTTTAAGATAGCGCAATGCAAATGCTTTCAGTTAAGTCGCCATAAAAAAAGAACTGCGTGTGAATCCCGCATAACTGAATTTTGGTTTTTCATCTTTCCCTTTAAATGTGAGAAAATAATTTAGAAAAAAATTCAAAAAACAAAAAGTAGTAAAAAGTTGTATTTGCAATGCGGGAAACAGTTGAACGAAATGGCGATTTTCGTAAATTTTAAATGACCGTTCATCGAATTCGGAAGCTTTTAAAAAGTTTTCAAAAGTTGCTCCGTGTTTATCACTTTTTTACGAGTTACTCGCTACTTGAAATCTAAGAGAGCTTCTCTGCTTTTCGCAATGAAGTTTGCTTTTCACGCTTCTGAATCGAAAGCAAAGCGACTATGTCTTTGACCTATTGCGAAACGATGACAAACGCTCGCACATTCTTGGTGGTGCGATCTTAGAAAGCAAAGTGTACACAAAAGAAAGTTTGTTTTCGCAAATATTTAATGGCTTCTGATCGATACATGAAAATAATGCTCATAAATAGAAAAGATTAAAAATGAAATTAAATAAAATGGTTGCAAACTTTAAAGAAATGCTTGAAATTGAGCAACGATCGCTTCATACGAAATCGGATTCTGTAACATTAGCGATTCGATCGCAAATAGCCGAAAGAGAATTTTCGGAAGAGACCACGTCGAAAACAATAATTACTGCAATACAATTTTAATGATTCGTGTTTCAGCGTGCAATTATACCGAAATGCTTGCTCCCCATCCGAAGACACACAATTTTAATTACAGTCGAGTCGAAAGAGAAAGTTCTTTTCAGGCATGAAAAATGAAATTCAGTTCGTGAAACAAGCGACTTTTGCTCATTGCAAATGGAAATCGCTTTTGAAAGGTGTATCGCAAACCAAATTCATTACCCATTTCCATTGACCTCGTTGCGCTACACCCGATCGGAATTAATCGTCATTTTAGTTGACTAGAATGGAATGTGAGTTTGTGGTGAATATATTGCAAAATATCACGCCAAAGACCAACTTTGATCGTGAGCGCATTTACTTGAGTCACTCGTGCTGAATTTTCATGAAGTTTGAGTATCGATGACATCCGCCAATTGATACATTGCTAAGAGCCATTGGAGGTGAATATTGCATTTTCGATGAGATTTTCGACGACGATTCTTCTTGCTTCAGAAAGTCCTTGTTGCGTTTGTGCCATTGCAGAGCCCAAATGAAGATGAGAATCAACTGAATCAAGAGGAATACAATGCACGCGATGGTGAGACCAGCCATGTTCACGCACGGATACATTTGTTGATTCAATTCTTTGTTCAGATCATTGCTTGAAACAACGCTCTCGTCGTTCACTTGAGTCTTGTCCTTTCCTTGCAGTCCAAATGAGTCCAAAATCTTGATCGATTGCACCACCACCACCTCCTCTTCGGTCGGATCTTTTGTGACACTTCTCCTCTTGCGTCGCCCGAAGGAGTTTTTCTCTTCGGTTTTGCCATCAGGCGTGTGAGTCAGGCAATTAACAGGAGCACAATTCTGTACACAAGGTGTGACCAGCGCTCTAAACTGTACAACGTCTGAAGTGGGGAATTTAAATGCGTCGAATGGAATTTCTAAAGCTTTGCCGTCAATTTGATTTTTGGAAACAAAGCCCATTATGTTCGTGTCGGTCGGGCAGCCTACAGAATCGATGAGTGTGATATCAGAAGAATCAACTCCGTCGACCGCAACCAGTTCTCGAACGAATATTTCGTAAGGACCTTAATCGAAAAGATAATCGAAGAGATTGTTGAATGTCATTTCTGAAAGCATAAGCCTTACTATTTTTATCTAAGATCTGAACTCTCAAAATTAATCGATCTCCCACTTGCGCGGATTTTATATCGATGCCATTTATATCAGTTATTCTGAGCGTAATATTAGGCGAGTTCACAGTTTGCGAGTGAATGTTCTGTTCTTCTCGTGCCTCGAAGTCACTGAAAAGTTTTCGAATCACAAAAATAATTTAAAAAAAATAATCGTTCAGTTACCCCTCGACGTTGAACGGTTGTTTATTGGTGATGCTTTTGTTTGATAAATCGTAATTACAGTTAACAGAGAGGCCTAAATCTCTGGTCGTTACCACCATATCGTGATGCTGAATGATAACATCGCTGGAGAACTTTCCCTGGTCTTTTTGCTTCACGTCGCACATTAAGTCATTGTAAGGCATTATGATTTCAAAGTGAAGACTATCAGTTACATCGTTGACACATGAATTTGGCTTTGTTTTCGCATAAATTTTACCGTTAAACAATTTATTTGTTCGCACGAAAGCGACCATTTCTCGCGCGCGGCAAAAGATGCTCACTGTGGGAAAAGAAAGTGAAACAATGTAATTAAGTTAGAATGCGCGTTTATGGTCACTGCGAGCGGCATCGTACCGTTGTAGCACGCCAGTCGTTCGTAAGTGACCGAATTGTTGATGATCAAATACGGCTCTTCGATATGCGTTAGGGACGACGTGTCCAAATGGCTGGTCCTGCAGTACTGCAGCGACGTGTCCCAATCATAGGAAAAGCAGCGATAAGGCGCGTTCAAACACTTCTTCTGACACTCGTCAACCGAGCGTACTTCCTGATGAATCGAGTCCACTGTCTTCAGCGCCTTGCCTATAATTGGTCTGAATTCACACAAACCTTTCGGTTCTAAACGAAAGTGAAACGCGTTATTATTATTTTGAGCGAAGAAATTACATCTTGTTCGCAATTAAGCGAAAGCAAAAGTCGAAAGTTCTTTATTTCGCGTGTAATTGCTCATATTCGTGTAATGGCTGTGAATGGCTGCGTCTTCAGGCTCTCTTTGTTCGTGCACTTTCTCAAAAAGCAATCAGCTCTAGTTTCTTGTTTCATATTTCGCGACCACTGTTCATTAGAACTTAATACGTAATTAAAGTACGAAATCGGTGTACCAATGACACTGAATATAGGCTAAGCAAAGCGTAATTATTTGCTTTTGAATGGTAGTTATGTTAACGATAAATGTGGTTTAGAAATCGTGAGACTCGCTCGTATCTCGTTTAATTGCCTATTTAAAGAAGATTTGGCTTAAGCCGAGCGACGATCGCCGCTCAACGTGCGCTAGTCGCGATTTGCTCGATTCATTTGAAAAATTGTTCAAGACTTCATTTGCGAAAAATGTCTGTAATTTCTCGAATTTTTGTTTTGCGCATTTGAATTATCTAAAAATTAAGCTATTTTCTGCAGCATCAAATTCATCTCCATTTTCATCCGCCGTAAAGACGATGATTTAAGACACTAATTGTACGAGTAATGCTGCAAATGCAGTTGTGCGAGTGCAGTTACCAGCTGTTGTTCTTGTGTGAGCGCTGCGATACTTTCTGTGTACGTACAAGGGACGCTCATCGTTCAAATGATATTCGTACCATACCTTGAATGCAGTTAGTTTCATAATAATCCATTGTGTTCGAAGTGGACGGCGCAAAAAAGCCTTTCAGGTTGCTCGTTTGAAACACATGTCTGTCTAAATCGTGTAATAAACATTCTCGAGTTGAGTTATCGTAATTTAACGATCGACATTCGAACTCGTTCTCCGTCAAGCAGCTCTCGAAGCAATCTTCTTTCGACATGGATTTTAATTTCTTGCGCTCCTCGGCACGCAATTGGTAACCAATGACGCGTTCGAATGCCCACGAGCTCGGACATCGTTTGCGGTTAGCGTCTAATTTAAAATGATTTAAATAGTGAATAAAAAAGAAGAACATTTTCTATTCGTATAAATAAACTCTTTAACCGGCAATTGGTTTTTAAAATTTTCACAAAATTAAAACTCGATTCGATTTTCTCGCGAAAAAATTGTTCACGAACGCCGCATACATTATTCAAATCGCTCGTTATGCTTCGAAATCAATTTATGCAATAGTTTCATTCGCCGCGCTTGTAGTTTCACACGAATTTCGTGATAAAATAGAAGAGAATGAAGAGAGAAGAACAAAAAAGAAGAGAGAAGTTTGCGAAAATAAATGTAACTATGTAAACTTCGTGCCATTGATTTACTTTAAAAAATAAAGTGCAGCTCGCATTTTCGCGTAATCACTTTATGCAACAAGAACTCTCGACGATAAAAGAAAAAAGCGATGGCCGTGCGTATAGGCGAAGCTCATCGCAGCACACTCGACTCGACATGTTTCATTAAAGTCATTACGCTTTTACACAAGTCAAGAAAGCAAAAGCAAAGCGAGCGATGCAGTGAAAAAAAGTGGCTCTCTAATGTGAAAACACGAATAGGTCACGAATGGAAAATGATTTACGAACAAGAGCGTAAATAAATATTATGCGTTCGGTTCGCATTTGCAATCTTCTTTTTTTTTATAAGCTCTCGCTCGTACTCGGCAGAGCTCGTTAAGGAACGCGAAAAATATCTTCGAACAAAATTAGCAGGTGTAATAATTGCGATTATTGGTCCCACTTAGTATGTTACGCGAAACGTTTCGTCGATGCATCGTTAATCACGAAAACGAAAGCGAAATCGCCTCGAAAATGAATAAGACTTTGTGGAACAATGATTTACGCTTCTTCGAAAGTCGACAGTTGACAGAGAGACACTTTTGTGTATTGTGCTGTATTCCACTGCATTGAAACACTTTTGTATTGCTTTTCCATTTTTTCGCTCACGACGAAAAACAAATTGCTAAACTTCGCTAGTCGCTCAACTTAATCCGCTGTCTACGATTTATTTTAAATTTATACTCTCGCTAAATATTTAAAAGTTTTTTCACGAAGTGCACTAAGCGGTGCATTTCGAATAAAGCCCGCAGTCCACAATGCGGAACAGATTGGAATACTTCCAGGTGTAAGTATGGTGAGTGCGGCGATCGAAAACGCATTACTGAGCGGCTGAAGCCTTTTGTTTACGGCAACAAAACATCGATGAAATTTTCATGAAATGAAAGCCGCTTTACAGAAATGATTTAAAATCGCATTTATGTTCGGATTGAATTGCAAATTCAATTGTAAATCGTATTAATACCGGCGTTTAGTTTTCGTTTAATTAGAAAACAATTTTCAAAAATTGAACGGTTTAGATGATAAATTTAAATTTTTTAATGCGAACACACACATCTCGTTGAGAGTTCGTTCGCTTCCAGCTCATAAATAAGCTGAAAGTGGAGAGCGAGATGAAATGTTACTCTGTTAGACTTCAAAATGTTAGAGCAAACCGAATAATAGCACGGAGGCTAAATTGTTCGGCTCTTTCAGTTTTATAAAATGTTAAATCATTTGCAATTTCTTACTTTCAGCAGCAATGATACTCACTTTTGAGACAAATCTTTTCCGCGTATATTGTGAATAGTGGAAATTGCGACGGAATCAATGTCGCCGGTTTTTCGGCAGCGCTCGAAGAGAGTAGAACGCAAAGTCCAGTCTCAAAGTTGACCGCTTTGCACGCGCTTTTACGGCGACAATCGGCGAGGCAATCGGTTAATTGAACCATGCCGGGTATGGTGTCCATCGTATCTGACGAAGAGGTCAGAACATAGCCGGTAACCAATTCGAAAGTAATCGAGTTTTCGTCGCAACCTGCTCGTTAGCGAAAAAGCATTTATTAGCTTCGAATTAAAAGCGATCGCTTCGTTTTGTTTCGCGGCGAACTGTTCGCGGGCGGAGATTGCGACCTTTCGATAATAAGAAAAGATGTCGATCAAATTAATTTCAACAGTGATTTACTGCGCCTCGCGAGCCGATTCGCGATCGATGCTTGTTCCTGAACCAACAAGTTCTGCTCGATCTTCCTCTGTTCGTTCGCTTTAAATTTCAAATTTTCGAAATTGAAATTCGAAAAAATATTTTCTAAATACGAAATTTTCTCGCTACACTCCGCTATTATCTATTATAACGCTGGCTGGTTTAATGTTACGGCAAAAATGCGAAACAAGCCATCGATAAGCATCGCCGTTGTTGATGATTTTGTTTCTGCATTTAATTACTGCGTTCGGCGGGTATTAATTGTCGCTTTACGCTCGATTTACAACACCGAAAACTGAACGCAACACGCATTTCATATTCAGCCGTGCAAAGATCGAGAGAGAGGGAGAGGAAGAGAGAGAAGAAACAAAATTGAAGTAACGTTAAAAAACAGACCGATTTGTGAAGAGGTTAATTATAACTTTGAGCGGACAGCGGTGCCATTAAAGGTCACAAAGTTTCAAAGGCCAAACAAGAATAGGAAAAATATAAAATAATAGTTTAATGCGGCACACAATTTAATGTCATTTAAAATGGAAGAAAATTTTTTTGAAGGAAGTTCTTAAGTAGTGTTCACTCGCAAAAAAACAAAAGCTCGCCCACCTTTCAGGAAGCATTTCGTATCACGCTTTCAAGATGAAAATAGACGCAGCGGCAGCTTTTTTTTTAACTGACCATACGCCGACAATAATATTCGCATTATTCGAGCTAAAATCAGCTTAACGCGACCACCGCTTGACAATCATCTCGAGCTGAAAATTGTTTATGAGCGCAATTAATAAAATAATGTGCGCGCATTTAGAACATAAAAATGGCCCAATTTTCTGTATCAACACTTTGACGACAATTAATTCGCGCAAATTTATTCTCATTGCTTAATTGTCGGTTTCTTAAAAGATTTACACTGTCGAGACAACAGGTGATTTGAGCAGCGATTATTTGCAGCGATATGAAAGAACACGCACATAATTTCCGAGTTAGCGAGCAAAAATCTAAACTTTTTTCGCCGCTATCTTCGCAAGAGATTTTCTACAAAGTCTGCTTCGAGTCTTGTACAAAAAATAATTCATCTTAAAAACGACAGTCGTGTATAAAATTTCAAATGATACGTTCATTTATCAGCGTATAAATTGAGACTCTCGTTTCTTTCGCTCTTTATCTCTTTCTGCCTCAATCAAACATTTGCGCTCACTGTTTTTCGTCGCCAAAAAAAGCGAGAAGAAGCGAACGAAGAAATTTCAAAGTTCAAAGAACTCTCTATGAGAAAAAAGTGATTTCAATCTCCATAGTTGCGCTGCGTAGTATAGTTTTAAAAATGCATTAAAGAAAAATTTTCTTATTGACATTATCGAGCGACGCCGGGCTCACTTTTTACTTCTAATTCTTCTTCCTGTTTCATCGCGTCTTTTTCTTTAACCGGCAACGTTGGAATACGTAACTAGCTTAAGATTTCCATTAACGCTGTACTTAATATTACGCTTGCTTATTTGTGAAAATGATTTTTTTTGCAGCGATGAAATCAAATATTTCGTTACGCTTCTTATTACCTTTATAAGCTCGAGAAGAGAGCGAAAGAAAGAAACTATCAAACTAACATAAAGTGTAATGATGAGATTAACGTAGAAACAGTGAGCAGAAAATTTTTTTATCTTTATTTAATGACAATTTTGATTTGTTCAAAAGTGAAAAAAGCAATTTTATAGGAAAAAAATTTTTAAATTGTAGCGCTTTTTATGCTTAACTTACGATAAACGTAACTTTAACTTTCTTAACTTTAAATCGAATATAGAAAGAGAAGAAAGCGAATAGAAGCGAAGAAGCATTTTGGGATTATGCAAGATTGACATTTGAAAAAGTGTTTAAAGGCCAATTCCGTGATCGCGGCTAAAAGTGTGTGTGTGTGTGTATTACTTTTTTATTTTCTCGCTCGTTTGTTTTTGCTTTGCTCACTTTAATAAGCTTAAAAGAACGCATTACAAACTGATTTACTGATTTGCCAGATTATTGCCACGTTTGAAAGCGCGCGGCGAACGCTAGTGTTTTAAAACGCGAACAAAAGCGTTTGGAAACGCATTCACAATGAAAATATTTGCCGTGTTAAAAATATATAATTTAAATGCGGAAATTGAAGAAAAAGAAAAGAAACAGCTTAACATTAATAAAAATATTTTTCAAACGCATTGTTTTCAGTTTTACTCTAATTCGGAAACTTTTTTTGTTGCCCGCAAAAAGCATCTTCATCCTTTTCGTTGATCGATCGCGAAGAGGAGTTTAATATCTGAGCCTCGCATCTGCCTTTCATTCGCATTCAAAAATCTTATTCAATGCTGCGAAACGATTCGTTTCCAGCGTTAAACACGCTTTTAAAACACAGAACACAATCAAATGATTGACAGTGTTGCTTCATTTTTATCATTTTCATACGCCAGCGTACAATTTCTACGCGCTACGAATTGGTAAAAAAGTTTAATGCATTTAAACGAGAAGGGCAGAATTTTCTCTTCGCTTTTGACGCAAATTATACGCTCATCGATCACATTTAAAATCATTGCTTTTCGCATTCGCTCGCAGTGATTGATCTGCCACTCCTTGTCCAGCTTTTAATTGATTTTCGCATCGAATTTGCGAAAGTTTTTTTTTGAATCAGAAGAGAGGACGCAGAAGCGTGTTGCGTGACACAATTCGAGATGAGCAAAATATTGATTTCAGTGATTGTTAGTTAGTCAGATAGCGAGCTTGAGAGGGAGAACGCAAACTTTTTTCACTTACTTTCTTCCGACGGTACGTCGATGTCGTGCGTCTTGCATTCACCGAACTCGGTGATCGTAATGAGCGCGATCAATGCAATAAATAAATTTGAGTGAGTAAGTGAAATCATTGCTCGTAATAAACAAAACAAAATTAATTAAATAAATAAATTAAGTCTGAATCAATGTGAAGTGAATGAATATTGCACTTGCATCGAGAATTTAAACTACGGACTAATAGAGATATACAGGCAATAAAGAAGCTTAATTTGAAGAGCGACCGACGAAAGTAAGTATATTCAAATGTAAGTGGAGCTCTTAAATAAGCATCGAGCAGCACACACACTTGTGTTTGGACATTAGGCGAAGAAGAAACACCAACCCAAAAGCCGTCCTCTGCGGCGATGATAGAAGAAACTTGTCTTGGAAGAAGCGGCAGCTAAGAAGCGGCAGCTAAGAAGCAGCGAGAAGAACCATTTGAAGTTTAAGGTATCTTCTCGTTGCTTCGCTTTTATGAAGCGTGAAGCATTTTGTTACACAAGCGAAGCATTGCCTTGAACTCGCTGAGAATCCCTTTCTCTTGCAGATTATTAATTTTCAAAAACTCAATATACACACGTCGCTGTGCTGAGGCTGTGCCCAAGATGAATTCCGAGCGCAGCATCGTGGGTCTGGGAGCAGTTCGCCGCACAGAATCGAGGTTGTTGGCAGAGACAAACGCTACCATTCAATCAATTTTCACTCGCAAAAAAGGAGCTCACCTCGTAAAATACATTTTCCATCATGTGCCTGAAGTGGAGAACAAGAAAATTGAAAATAATTTTTGAGTGTGACGTGCAATGATCGACGAAATGCAAATTCGATGCGAATTAAATAATCGCTTCTTCGTTCGTTTCAAATGAAATGTGAAAAAAAGTTTTCGCGTATTCGTTTCGAATGAACTTCGCTCGAAAGTAAATTATCGTTTTAAAGCGCGTTGCTGCCAACCAAATTGTGTGGCTCGTTTTGCGAGCACAGCGAAAGCGATACACAAGGTTAATTGCAATGAAATTAACGTCGATTTCGCTTAAAATTACGATGCAAATTACGCTCGCCGTGCTCTTCGACAATTTCGATCGAATGCTTGCTTTTAAACATTGATTCGACACACTTCAAAATTCGCGATTAGCTTTTTAAACGATCGACTCTAGTGGCATGAAAAGCGCTCGTATTCCACCAGACGATGTTCGCGAATTTGGTCGCCGCGTTCTTTAAAGTCGAACGAGCGGAAACGAGCGCTCGAAACGCACAAAAGCGCGCCTCGAAATCATTTTGATGAAAATTTCTTTCAATTTTCCACCGAAATTAGCAGCAATTTATTTTTGTTTTGCATTTCGTGACCAAACTAATCTAAAACCGCGTTTGCTGCGATTGCTACGCTCGTAGAGTTCGTACTACGCGTACCTATCCATTACGATTACAGTGAGCGTGTTTTCAAAGGCTGAAGAGTCAATTTTTCTGGCTTCGTAACAAATGAAACACTTGAAAATAATTAGCGGCAAGCAAAAACGTTCACCGATAAATATCAGCTTCAAATGTCGACAGATTGAATTCTTCTTGTTGCGCTCGCTTCGAAAACTTATCATAATCTCGCTTAAATTTCCAAACAAAATTTATGATATTGTTTCGGTTGTTTGTGAAAGCTCATTTCTCGCCAAAGAAAACGCTTCTTTTCGTAATGATAGCGCTTAAAAGCGAGCGCGATTAGCGTTCGCTGCCGTTCGCGTTTTCAATTGCGCACATATTTGTTTACCGTTCAGTTTAATTTCGCTTAATTTTTCACGTTTTCGATTTCCCGATGCCGGGCACCTCTTGTCGTGACCTTTTCTTTCAGCTTATGGGTCACTTGCTATGAATGAGCGAACGAGTTAATGAAAAAAACTCGTAACCGACACTAGTGGACAATGAAAACTGCTGAACAATACTCATTTGCAAACGAGCGAGAGAGAGAGAGAAGAAGATGCGAATTGTGTTTCATTGTCATCGCTTAATTTCGCTCGTGAATGTGTTTGTGTTGCTCGGTCTGGCTAATGAAAAGCGTTTTTTAAAAGCAAACAAACAAAAATGAAGCATAAAAAATGAGGAAAGCATCGTTTCACGTTTACGTTTTTTCATCATTACTCTTCGTTCGTATTTTCCAAGAGCTTCGCTTGAAATTTGCATAAAAGCGCTCGCGAATATAACGCACGATACCAATTGCGATAATGCTGTAGTGCATTTTATTTTAATTATTCCGCTTTATTATTTTTTCCTTTCTTTTCTTCTCTTGCTCTTGAACGCTTCAAAATTGTGAGAATTCAAATTACGGAAAAAGAATTTCGCGTTTTTTTTTTGAATTTGAAAATACTTCAGCGCGTTTTTTCCAAAAGCATTTTGCACTGCGTTTAATTCATTTGTGTGATGTGAGAGAATTTTGGCGAAAAAAAAACTTTTTTTCGCCGTAAAATGTATTATTCACGCTTATTTAGCAAAGTTAATAATGTGCCAAAGTCTACGTTATTGCGTTAATTCGGGAAAGAGATACGCGAACACAAGAATAAGAAAAAAAGAAGAAGAAAGAAGAAGCTAAAAATTATATTTTCGCGACAGCGAAAGCTACTCGCACAGTTACAATGCGTAGCGCGATTATGCTTATGATTTTATTATGGAAATCAAAGAGACGAAGCAATCAAGTTGTAAATGATTTTCTTAGTGTTCACACTTTTCACACCGATACAAAGAAAATGAGTTAGAGACATTGTTTCTTACCGCTGTTTTCGGCATTGAAATATCAAGTTCAAAAACCCAATCCTTTTCACGTATTAATGAGTTTACATTCGCGAAAAAGCGCATACAAGTACAGAAACGCGTAATTATTAAATTTAAAAGGTGATTTAAGGTTGATAAGAGAGTTAGAAATCAACTCGGGAAAAAAATATGAATTATCAGATTTGTCTTGATTTATTCGACACGCTTGGAGCAATAAAAAGTGGAGAATGTGAGCGCGCTATGCACTTAACCCGAATTTTGATTTTCGTTTTAATCTACGGCTATCAAATATTTCTGGGAACATACGAATGCTTTTTCCGAATTTCATATGTTGCTTTCATTTTTTTTTCCTTAAATGTCCGAAAGAAGAAAAATGAAATTTTTGCAAACGACCAAAGTAATTTGAAATCTTCGAAGAAAAATAAGCAAACGCATCGCATATCACGATTGTCGCAAGTGAAACTAAAATAATTTTTCGCTTTTTCTTTCTTATTTTATGGCTGGGCTTAAAATTGAAAATTAATGAGGTAAACAGCAGCTGCAATCCAGAGCAGAAGCAGCGGCCGAAGGATGAGAAATGAAGAAGAGATAAAGCGAGACGTGCGAAGTGATAGCCACTTCTTACGAATTAGCAAACTGCAAAAATGTTGCTATTTCATCGAATCTAAAATAAATTATTCTCGCGTTTTGCGCGCAGAATATTGTTTATCATCTTTTTATTTATTTAAAAAAGAATTCGGCGTAAATCGTCGAAAAAACTTTTTTCGTGTAATAGTCGCAGTTTTTAGCTTCAGTTTAAACCGGAGAGAAACGATTTTCGCTTCATCGATTCGCAGTGATCTTCTCTTTTCTTCGCTTTTGCTTTGCATTTAATTTTAGTGCTTTTCTTCATTGCAACTTTTTTCCTTTGTAAATTTGTGCTATTATTACGCGCACACACTCAAATATTGAACATTAGCTTCTTTCTCTTGCGCCTTAAAAATTGGAGGGTTGAGTTCGCTTCGTTTTTTCGCTTCTTATTATTATATTTCATTATTCTGTACATACAAAAGAAGATGAGCGGTCTAATGATAAATCAAAAATTGTTTCTTCTTCTTTTTAGACGCTTTTTTCTTGTAAAAAGCGAGAATGAAATTAATAATGAAAAATAAAAAAAATTTTCACGAAAATTTGGGCAAAGCGAAAAGTGAAAAGAGCGGCGCGCAACAAATCATTGATGCAATTAAACTTTCGCATTTTCTTTTCTCTGCAATGAATTGAAAATGAATTACTTTTGAAATTGACTCTTCCAGAGAGAGAGAGAAGGTGAGATAGAGAGAGAGAAAAATATTGAATTGAAGCTAATTTCTAGCTTCGAGAGTGCCAGAGCGAGCGAGCAAGAGATAGAGAGAGAGCGCGAAGCGCATTCAACGCTTTTCAAATTATATTTTCGGCAAAGCGAGAGAGAGGACCGATTTTGAGCGATGCATAAAAACGAGAGAGGCTCGTTTAAACAAAGAATGAGCGAAATGAATGCTTTTCGTAATCGAAACCGAACGCAATTACAGTTTTTCGAAATTTTATCAATCGCATTCTCTCTGCGCTGCCTTATGCGCCACAGAAAGTGTCTCGTTTTTTTGTCGAGTAAAATAATAAAATAGAGAGGTTCACGAACTTTAATATTTTCAAATGATATTGTGTAGGAAACTTCTTTTTTGCGATCAATATGCTTCAAGTTTTTCTTTTTTAAACGCAAATCGTTTAAAAATTTGAAACTCGCTGAAAATACGAATTACAATTTTTTGGTTAAAATACGCTTCGGATTATAATTACCAAAAAACTCTTCTGAATTCACTCAACCTTAGCGGTGTAGCGCAATCGTGTTTTTCCTTCTGTTAACACTCAATGATGTCGGTAGTACATTTTAATTTAATTTACTTTAATAATTTCATTTATATGTAAAACACATATTTTAAAATAATTCTCGGCTTCAGCAAAAAGCATTCATTTGCATGTTGAAACAAATTTTCTCACACACAATATCAACATATCTTTGCAATATCAACGATGTTCAAACCTGATTATGTAGGTTTGCATAAATTTTCGTTGAAAACTAATTCAATCTTTGCGTTGTACCCTTGAACGATCGTTGGCGATAGTCGCAATTAAAAAGCGTAAAATGTGCTTTTGTTTACAACTCATTCGTTTTTAAGTAGAAACAATTTTATAATTTGAAATTCGTATTTTGCTCAATCTCTAGAAACAAAATGTTCACTTGTTCGTGCAACTTTTTTAAAACTTAAATTTTCAATTTTCAATTAAAAATTTATTTTAATTTTTTCTTTTACTGTTGTTCTTCTCGCGGATTCTTTCGCCTCCACATCGTTCATTTCATCTTATTTGCGCAACTTTAAAATAGCGCTTAAAATGCAACACACATTGAAATTATAAAACAAACATCGCCTGACCCAATGACTGCCTTTGCACGCAGCTCAAAGTCATAATTTAGATCAGTAAAAAAGATGTCTTTCCACGTCTTTTCACGTCTATATCACTGGCTTTAATTGCTCCCCAGTCGGTTTTATATATTTTTTTTTTAATATTATGCTAAGCTTGAAAAATTAAACGCCATAAACTTCTAGCTTCATCGTATCTTCCGTATAATTATCGAAGTAGTAAAAAACAGCACGAAATGTGTCCTTAATTGAAGCATTAAAGAAAAGTGTAAGAGAAAAAAAGAGCGAGCGAGCCAGCTGAGCGAAATAGCTAAGCGATTCTCGTCAGCGCTTTACTTTATGAGAGCGAAATGCTTGTAATTAAATTTTGTGCGCGCACATATTTAAAGCGCTCGAAAATGATCTTCAAAATATCGAAGCAAATCACCACACACCCGCTGTCAACGAACTCTTCTCGGATGAAACTGAAAACTAAAATATCGTTATTTACGGGTATTCATTGAGTGTAAAAAAATTGTTTCCACGCTTTGCATGCTATGCAAATAATGCGCGAACACAAAGAAGTCGCTAAAAAGCCCATTAAAGTAAGTAAAAAGCGAAAGAAGCGAAAAACAAAAAGCAGACAAATTTCGAGGTCTTTATGTCGTTCGACTTTGGCGCACGGTTCGCGAATTCTTTCACGTGCATCGGTTTTTCTGTCCGAAGTCGGATCTACGCTCTCTTATTGTAACATTGAATTTACGGGATTTTGACGGCTAACATTGAAACGATACGACAATTAGAAATGCAAATGCGTGTTAAAACGACAAAACGCTATTTAAGTCACTATTTAAGCAAACTTGGAGTCAAATTCGAATCACATTTTAAGGTGCGAATCGAGACAAAAGAGATCGAAATGAAACGTTTCTCGGTAAATTTCGCTGCTTTGTTACATTTTAAATCGCCTCACGTTTCTTTCTCATAGCTTTTCGTTCTGCTTCTCACTTTAAACGTGCTTTTTATCAGCCATGTGAAGAGTGAAGAGCTGATAAATGAAGATGCAAGCGAGACTGAGATTGAAGACTCTGTTGAAAGTCCGATTTTGAATAGAGAACGACGTGATTTGGAAGCTGCCGAAAGTATAGGAGGTGGAAAAGGTGGAGGAGCTGTGGTTCTAGGCAAAGCGGGAAAGGTTTGTGCAAATGAGCGATCATTTCGCGAACATTGAATTTAAAAATGCGATCGAATGTTTAGAAAGGAGGTGCTGCGGCGGGATTCAAAGCGGGCAAGGGGGGCAAAGCTGGATTCAAAGCTGGAGCTGCAGGAAAGAAAGGAGCTGCTGCCGCTGCTGCGGCCGGAGCTGCTGGAGCCAAAGGTGCCAAAGGAGTGAAAAAATTCGGAGCTGCCGGAGGATTCGGCAAGAAATTCGGAAAGAAAGCCGCTTTTGCGAAGAAAGGAGGCGCTGGTTACAACAAAGCGTTCGGAGCCGTGAAAACTTTCGGAGTTTCCCAAGGATTCAAATTCGGTAAAGCCGGAGGTGCCGCTGCCGCTGGCGGTGCAGCCGCCGGATTTGGCAAGAAAGGTGGCTTTGCTGCTGGTGCTGCTGCAGCTGGTGCCAAGGCTGGTAAAGCTGGAGGAAAGAAAGGATTTGCGGCTGCCAAAGGTGGCAAAGCAGGAGGAAAAGCTGGTGCTGCAGCAGCTGCTGGAGCTGCAGCGAAAGCAGGCGCTGCAGCCGGTGGCGGAATTAAAGGAATTAAAGGCGGAGCAGGAAAATTCTTCGGATAAATCAGCCGCTTAGTTCTTCAAAATTTAATTTTTACCTAATTGTTGATTTTCTATATTAGATAGTTGTGCTCAGTGTAAGATGCCATTAAAAATAAATTTTCAAAATTTCAAAATTCATTTATAAATTACCAATGCTCTTAAAAGTTTAAATAACTATGAAAATCAAGTAGATGCGAGGAATTTGCACGAATTATAAGCTAATGATGAAAAATATTAGAGTATCGAGCTATGATTTTAAAATAATCTTTAGCTCAACTAATCTGAACACCGTAATCAATGAACAGATGTCGGCTTTTTGTTATTGAGCTGATTGCGATGAGTAAAATTCAAATTACAGATTCAAATTTTACTACTTTCAGAGAAAAATCATTTGTTCTCGAAGCTTGAGCGCATTATTTTTCATTTTTAAGTAGTTAAGTTTCAGGAATTCACAAACTTTTATGGAAAGTAATGAGAATTTCGAGAGTCGGTTTGCAGTCGGGTAACTTTTTGAAAACTTTTTGTCGAAATAAATAAAACGATTGGTAAACCTTCGAAAAGTTTACTTTGGTTTTCATTTTCAACGATAATTGATGGTCTCTCTCTTCTCTCTCTCGTTTCGCTATCTCATCGTATTGCTTCGATGATTGCGCTTTCGAACGGCGAAAGAAGAAATAATTTTGTATCAATCTTACATTTCGCAATTTGCATAATTGCAGCCAGCATTCGCTACTCGAAACGGAATTAAGCGAAAAAGACATTTTTGTAAAGATTTAGCTGCGCGACTTTTTTTCGACGAGTTTCGAAATGAGTTTAGTGAAATAAAAACTCAGAGCAAAAAAACGTTTGCGATGATTATATTCGTGATCGATTAAAGGATTACCGTACAATCGAAGTAATTGAACTCAAGTTCAGTAACTCAAAAATTGCGACTATCCATAAATTCATTAGCGCATTAATTTACTTCGGTCCTTCTTTGCCATCGCTCGCTTCAAGTTTATGCTCAGTAAAGTGTGTTTATGTTTAAAAAGATTTATTAGACTCTTTGGAAGGCAATGCTTCCTTCTTTCTTGACAACTCGAACATAAACTTTTTTAAACTTGATCGGCGAAGTTTAAAAAAGATGATTTTTGTCGAAACCAATTCGGATACTTTTTTCTAAAGATTGGTTTTGTCAAGATGAAAATGATTTATTACCGAGTTCACTTAAGTAAATCACTCGCTACCAACTTCTCCGCGACTACAATTAAACTCATTTCTCACTTAAAAACAAGACTCGAGAGAATCTCGCAAGCAAGAAGAAGAAGAAGCTGCTCGAAAGTTAAAAAATGATCATTGCTTTGCTCGAAAATTTTAATTAATTACTTTCGCGTAGAATTTAATTTTCGAAATGCACTTTAACCATTTTCGATGTGTGCAAAGTAAACGAATATCACGATCGTGTCATTTGCTAATTTTTTGCTTCCTCGAAAATGAATTGAATATGAGCGAACAGGTAGATATAAATCATCGAGACTTCAAACAGAAAATTTCTTTTAATCAAAATTTGAAACCGCATTTCAAAAAACATTTTTAATTTCAGTTTTCTTAAAAAAGTTTTTTTCTCACAAAATTAAAAAAGCCGCGAAAGTTTTACAGATAAGCAAATCGCTTTTAATTACTACGCCTCGAAAAAAAGTAAATCGATTACAATCGCAAAACGAGTGAATTGATCATTTTTTAAATTTTCAATTCGCAAGGCTTCATCGAGAAAAAGTTTCTCGATGCAGTAAACTTTTACAAGTCGAGCGAAAAAAAAAGTTTTGCTCAACTTTAACAAGTTTGAAGCCAACTTCGATCGCAAACGAAAGATGTCGCTTACTATGCTATTTTCGGATTTTTTTAGGGAGCAAACTAAATTGCAAATCGTTGCGATTTTTTGCACAGAGCAAATTGTTAAAATTCATAAATTAACAATGTTTCATATAAAAGTAATAAACTGAATATATAAACATAAATTTTCGAATTTGATCGTTTCTTTTTTGAATTAACCCGATGTTTAGAATTTAGCGCTTTCGATCTAAGCTTGCGATGAATAATGCGATTTACAATGAGTTGTTCAGCCAAAATTAAAAATTGTTTCAAATTTTACAAGCTCTCTTAGCTACGAATGTGAGTAAACAATAATCGAGAATGAAGGTAAAAGCACAGCTTTTTGAAAAATGGGAAATGCACTGGCGAGATAAGCGACAATTACTCGCTGTAAATGAAATTGTTTTGAAAGTTGTATCGCAAATTTAAGTAGGCAATCGTTTTTATTGAACTTGTAGCGTTAACACCGGGCTAAATTGGTCGTAAGTCTCTTTGACTAGAGTGTCATATGAGTTTGTGTGGAATATATTGCAAAATATCACGCCAAAGACCAACATTGATGATGAGTGCGCTTCAAATTGCGTCACTCGTGTTGAGTTTTCATGAAGTTTGAGTATCGATGACATCCACCAACCGATACATTGCTAAGAGCCATTGCAGGTGAATACTGCATTTTCGATGAGATTTTAGATGATAATTCTTCTTGCTTCAGAAAGTCCTTGTTGCGTTTATGCCATTGCAGAGCCCAAATGACGATCAGCATCAACTGAATCAATAGAAAAACAACACATGCGATGGTCAGACCAGCCATATTCACGCACCGATACATTTGATTAGATTCCTTGCTCAAATCGTTGATTGAGGAGACATTTTCGTCATCCACTTGAAGGTTCTCTTTTCCTTGCAATCCGAACGAGTCCACAATTTTGATCGATTGCACAACCACCACCTCCTCTTCGTCGGTCGGATTCTTTTTGACGCTTCTCCTCTTGCGTCGCCCAAAGGAGCTTTTCTCTTCGGTTTTGCCGTCAGGTGTGTGAGCCAAGCAATTAGCAGGAGCGCAATTTTGAATACAAGGTGTGACCAAAGCTCTAAATTGCACAATGTCTGACGTTGGAAATTTAAATGCGTCGAACGGTATTTCTAAAGTTTTGCCATCAATTTGACTTTTCGAAACAAAACCCATTATGTTAGCATCTGTTGGACAGCCACTGGCATCAATCAGCGTGATATTTGCCGAATCCGTTCCATCAACTGCAACCAAATCTCGAACGAATATTTCATAAGGACCTTAACGAATCAGATGGTTAGAAATCACTTCTAAAACTGTTTAAACTCACTATTTTCGTCTAAAACCTGAATTAATATTGTTAGCCTATCGCCCACTTTCGCCGATTTGATATCATTTCCATTTATATCAGTAATTCTCAACGTAACATTAGGCGAACTTATTGTCTGCGAGTGTTCTTCCTTTGTCTCTAAGTCACTAAAAAAAGTTTTTTTTTAGTCACAAAAAGTTACAAACAATCTCTTAGTTACTCTCGGACAGTAAATGGCTCTTTATTGCTGATGCTTTTGTTTGATAAATCGTAATTACAGTTAACAGAGAGGCCTAAATCTCTGGTCGTTACTACCATATCGTGATGCTGAATGATAACATCGCTGGAGAACTTTCCCTGGTCTTTTTGCTTCACGTCGCACATTAAGTCATTGTAAGGCATTATGATTTCAAAGTGAAGACTATCAGTTACATCGTTGACACACGAGTTTGGCTTCGCTTTCGCATAAATTTTACCATTGAATAATTTATTTGTTCGCACAAAAGTGACCATTTCTCCTGCGCGGCAATAGATGCTCACTGTGAAAGCGAAAGTGTAAATGATTAGTGCCTTTGTGAAGCGAAATCATACCATTGTAACATGATAGTCTCTCGTAAGTGATCGAGTTGTTTATAAGTAAATACGGTTCTTCTATGTGCACTAAGGATGGGGTGTCCAAATGGCTGGTTCTGCAGTATTGCAGCGACGAGTCCCAATCATAGGAAAAGCAGCGATAAGGCGCGTTCAAACACTTCTTCTGACACTCGTCAACCGAGCGTACTTCCTGGTGAATCGAATCGACAGTTTTCAACGCCTTCCCTTTAATTGGTCTGAATTCACATAAACCTTTCGGCTCTAAAACAAAGTGAAAGTTATCATTGTTTAGATTGTAAAAACAAAAATAGTTAATAATATACTACGAATAACACAGCTTGAAACTGATATTTAAATTTACTTGACTAGTAAGCAGCTGATGTATCTCAATTAAAGTGTTCAAAATTATTTTTTATTTTCAATCGTGAAAAGGCATAAAGAAAACATTGAGAGATTTCAAACCACTTATTAGTTTTAAAAAGAGTTCATTGTTTACGCCAGAAAGTTTATCGCGCTTGCAAAGAGCATAATAAATTCGGCATCTTTGTCTATTTATTTTACTTGTATAAAAGTGAATATTATGTTTTTATCTCTTTTGACAGACTAACACACTCTTTTGATAATAGATCATGCATTGTGCAAATAAAGCTCATTGTTACTATTATTAAATCGCTGTTTTCGGCAAAATTATGGAAACATATCTTTGCAATTACGGTTTCATTTTCAAGCAATGAATTCAAATACTCAATTTGCATTCAATAAATGCTCATTCGCATTTATCGTTTTAAAACGTTATTATTAACATTCAGCTTTAATAAAAAAAAAACGGCTGATCAAAATCACCTGTAGTTTGCTTATTTTTCTTTTGAGAAAGTAATATTGCAAAATAAACACAATTGTAAACAAAACAATAAACAAGCGTACCTTGAATACAGTTGCTTTCATAATAATCGATCGCTTTGGAGGACGATGGTGCGAAATAGCTTTTGGCGACGTGCGCTTGAAAAACATGTCTATCTAAGTCGTATAGTGTGCATTCTCGAGTTGAATTATCGTAATTCACTGATCTGCATTCGAACTCAGTCTCAATTAAGCAATTTTCTAAGCAATCTTCTTTCGAAATCGAGACCAACTTTTTACGTTCGCCGCCGCGGAATTGGTAACCAATTACACGCTCATATGCCCACGAATTCGGACAGCCTCTCACTTGAATATCTAGTTTCGAAAAGCATCATAAATCACAAAGTTAAAGCAGAGCAAAATATGTGTAACATGTATTAATGCGTTATTTGCATTTATTTATTGGATGATATATTTTATGGCGCTGGATGTCATAAAAGGGTAAAAACACAATTTATTTCCAATACGAACTGCAATAATCTTTGGCAGGAAAAAGTAATTGCGTTCAAAGATTCGAAAAAGTGTTTCAAACGAGTAGAAAAATTAAGAGAGTAAATTATCCTTTAAATTTGGGTTCAATTTAGAAAATAAACTTTCGGTCGGAATTTAAATTATATCGATTTACTCACTTTTAAGGCAAACTTTTTCGGCGTAAAGTGTAAAAAGTGGAAAATGCAGCGGATTCAATGATTTCGGTTTTTCTGATGCACTTGAAGATAAGAGCACACAAAGCCCAGTCTCGAAATTGACCGCCTTGCACGCAGATAGACGACGGCAATCAGCGAGGCAATCGGTAAGCTGGACGATTCCGGGTAAAGTGTTCAAAGTATCGGACGGAGAGGTCAATACGTAGCCAGTGACCAATTCAAAAGTGATTGAGTCTTCTTCACAATCTGATTACGGAAACGAAAATTTTAAGAAAATTTTAGCTTGCAGATTGTTTGCGCTTTTAAGACTTGCATAAGCGAAAATAGTTTCTTCGAGAATAATAATTAAATTCCAATAGTCGAAATTTGATTGTGAACGCGCTTGTGATCGATCGCATGCAGAGTGTTTACAAATAAGAGTGTTTTCAAAATGCTTATTTTCGAAACGAGCACTTAAAAACGCAAAATGAAAATGATTGACACTTTCGTCAATAGAATATGAACACGGGTACAGCCCTCTAAAAAGGTTTTTCACATCGTAAACGCGAGAAAAAGCTGACAAAAATTATACGCTCATCGATCACTTTTTATCGAAGTGCATTAACTGTCTGCCTAGATGCTCTTTCATTTAAATGCTTTTTTTTCTTCGAGATATTTACTGTGAGAAAATATTGCGATAAGTAAAGTTTAGGGATAGAAGAAAAATCGTTTTTTTTTCAATTTAATGTCGAAGTGGACAATTAAATAATCGAATTTCGCCCCGATAAAATTCAATGAATCAATGATAAGTAAATACAAATTCTCGTTATTTTTAAGTTGCTTTTAAGTTTAAAATAACAATTTATGATAATTTCGGTTAAACTGTGTCCAATTTAATGAGTAGTCATTTATCTCTGCCTTTCAAAACTTCAATTTTTAACGGATAAGAATGGCATACTAATGTGGCCCACAATTGTATATTTGAATGTCTTTTCTTATTTTTTTAATTACCAAAACAAAAAAAGCATCTCAAAAAAATTATCTACAGAGAATCAACAAAGAAACGTCATTGAAGAACATTTCTTCTTTTCTTCTGCAAGCGTGAACAGTTTGCACTATAAGCAAAGCACTACCTTGAACTCATCTCAAGTTCCTTTCACCGTCGCATTTTAAATCAGATAATTAAAAACGCATAAAAAGTGTTTTAAATAATTTAATTGTTCTACGTAACAAAGAATTACGATGTGATGTACCGATAACGTTTTTTCTCGCAGCGTAATATCATTTTTCAACGATGAATTAAGTTTCTTCGATGGCTAAGATAAATTGTATTATCGTGCACATTCTTTGTGCTCATGTCAGCATGGAGACTTGAAGAAAAAAGTCTCGAGCAAAAAAAAAAAGCTGGAAACATAAATCCGTTTCACGATACAAATTATCGATGAATGAGAGTCTGTATTGAAAATTAAACTCGAGTGAAGCGTAAAATGAATGCTAATTTGAAAAGAAAAACCTCGAAATTTAAGAAACCGCATCTTAAATTATTGTAAACTTTGGCGATTCTTTTTTCGCCACCGAGATTCAGTAACGGACATTTTCGAAAAATGTTCAAAGAATAAAGGCGTTTCGCTCCACACCACTGACAATCTAAAATTCAGCTTTGGATTGATTGAATGGATTTTTATTTTCAGAAATTTTTTTTAAATGAAAAACTCAGAAGAAAGTCGCGAAAAAAGCGAATTAAAATTTTTTTCGCTCGCTTAATCTTCTTTACTTTATTTGGCAGCTATAACAGTGATCGTTGCGGTTGTTGTTATTTATAATTGATAATTTCTTTCGGTTACCTTCTTTGAGATTTCTTCTCGCACCGCTCTTCTTCATTTGGGAGGTTTCACTTGAAATGCACACTTAGGTTTCACTCGCTCTTAATGAAAGAGCGAAAACAGTTAGACGAAAGAAGAAATAACAGTATTTTCATTCGAAAAACCAAGTAAATAATACATTCAAATAAATTTTTTCTCTCTCCGTATTATTAAACGCATGAATGGATTAAATGTTTTTCTTTATGAATGCGTTTGCTTTCGAATCGTTCTAATGAATTGTTTGCAAAAAGCCGCCAAAAAGTGCATTAAAACGCTGAAAAATTTTATTTTTTCATTTCACGCTTAAATTGTAATTCGACAGAGAAGCGATTTCTTTCTTCTTTCTTCTTATTCACTTTCATTACGAATGTAAACAAAAAAAAGTGAAACGAAATTTTATGCAATTGAAAGTGAAGCCATTACACTCGAAGTCTACAAAATTTGCTTTTCTCTTTGTTTACTTTAAATTTGTAAATGAAGAGGTTAGCGAACTTGTTCTAATATGTTTCTTAATAAATTTCGCAAACACATTGAATTACTTTCACTTTTTTTTTAAACAAGTAACTCGCGATTTCTTCTTCGAGGTAGGCTCGATCGCAATAATATGCGCTACCATAAAAGGCGACATCAAAATTTAACAGCGCATAAAACCATTCGACGATGAATTCGCATTTTCATTTTATTTTTTGCTATCAGTTTGACTGTCGCAGTTCATTTTATCGGCGAATTCAATCTTCGACCTCATTACCTCGACCCTGACCGTGGCTATTAATTACGCTTTTAATTGCTTCAGATCTAAACATAAGTAAATAGAAAACATAGCGACTAAAACGAAGAGTACAGCGGTCTCACGTCAAATTTAGATGAAAAAGTAAACAAACTGCAGTTAGATTGAATCTAACTGGTGGGCAAAAGAAGAAAAATTAATTGATTCTACGCTCGATCAACAGTCGAACTAATTCATTGATTAATATCTCTACAACGCGGAGCCGCAATTTCGAAATTAAGTTTCATAAGAAACCACTAATTAAAATAAATCAAATCGCTGTCAACAAACTTTGTAGATAATAAAAAAGCAAACACTCGCCTACCATTAAAAAGTTACGAATTTACTTTTAAGGAAAAACCTTTCGAAGTTTAAGGTCTTACACGCTCGGCGATGCTGCAAGCGTTGTATTTGCATGAGATTTACAACGCAAATACCACTGTCCAAGCGTGCGGTTACGTTGATTTAAGCGGCTACATTTTGAGCAGGAAAATACGTGCTAAAGGTTAGAGCGAAATTCTTGCCATCGGTATTTCGATAAATTAGGATATACGCTCGGTTATAACATTGAATGCATTGCTTTCGACGGATAGCATTGAAATACGCAATTGTTTCTTTAGTATAAATAGAGAGATCGGCGCAAACAAAAGCAATTCAGTTCAATTCGCTTAGTTCGAATCACTTTCATAGCACTTCGTCTTATTGTATATATTTTAAACTGAAAATGAAATATTTTTCGGTACTCGTTCAGCTCATATATTCCGTTTCTAACATACGCTTCGTCTAAATAGTTGTTCGTTTTGTTTTTGGTCTTCAACGTGCTATGCATCAACTTCGTCAGAAGTGATGAGCTCGATGAAGAGGAAGAAAGCCAAATTTTAGTTAGAGAAAGACGCGATTTGGAAGCGGCAGAAAGTGTAGGAGCAGGTGGAGGTGCCGGAGGTGCCATCATAGGAAGCGCTGGAAAGGTTTGTTAACTCGGTTCATTTTTAAGATTAACTTACTAGAAACTCATAAATTGTGAATTATCAGAAAGGAGGTGCTGCTGCCGCTTCTAAAGCGGGAAAAGCTGGCAAAGCTGCATTCAAAGCTGGTGCCGCTGGAAAGAAAGGAGCTGCCGCTGCGGCTGCGGCCGGAGCTGCTGGAGCAAAGGCAGGCAAAGCTGCCAAAGGAGCTGCGGCTGCGGGAGGATTCGGCAAGAAATTCGGAAAGAAAGCCGCTTTTGCGAAGAAAGGAGGCGCTGGTTACAACAAAGCGTTCGGAG
>NCKU01001170.1:0-28190 GCA_003675995.1 Dinothrombium tinctorium | reverse complement strand
ATCAACCAATCGACTTAAATAAAGGAAAAGTTTTGTGGCATTTACTGTAAAATGATTACATTCCATTTGTTTATTTTGACAAATAAGAATAAGTTAGATGTTATAATTTTTATCTGATTATACATTAATTGCAGTAATAAATTCAATTCTTGATCTTTGGTTTAATTAAACTGTAAAATTATGTAAACTCTCTTATATTAATGTCTCGAAATTCACTGTAAACATTTGAAAAATGATTGCCGAAAAACTTTTCAAAAATTTTTTTTTCGTTAGATTTATTTTATTTTTATTTTTCATTTATCAACAAAAATTTGAAAATTTGGTTTTTGTTAGGTTTTAACAACAATCGAATACAACTATTTCGAAATACGAATTTCGATTTCGAATGCAAAATTGTTTATGTTACGCTTGATTGCGTTATTTTATGTAAAATCTATCTCACGCTTGCACTACAATTTATAAAGCGTTTTCGCGGCCCTTAAAAGTTTGCACTTTTTAAGTCTAACGACAGTCTTAATTTTATTTTTTTGAATACGAATTACTTAAATAAAGCGCCTCAGATTTTCACTGAATTTGAATTTGAGTTGGTTACCAGATGACGCTGTTAGCTTTTCGCACCTCGCTCAATGGTGTTAGCGCGTTTGTTTAACAAATTTCACAAGTTTTTCAAATTATTTTAAATGTAATTTGAAAAAATACCTTCCACACTGTTTGATAGCTGATTATATTTATGATATTTATTTTATCATATCACCCATCACAATTGATATTTTATCATCATTGAGATGAAGTCATAGTTAAAAGTTGTAACTAGAAATGATGGATTTTACTTGTGAATTAAAATTTTCTGCACTGATCGCAAGCTGAAACGCAAGCAGACAAAGAATTTTTGCAGCTTCAACTTTATTTACAATCATTATTTGCGCATAAACTCAAACAAATTTAGAACTCTATGTTTGCCGAGCGCTATTTTCACACTGAAGCCGCCAACAGCAAAAACAAAACCCAAATAAAATAAAATAAACTGAACAAACTTTTACTTCGAAATAAAAATAAAATAAGCATCAACATACAACTTCGGACAAATTAATTGGCTATCGTGCCACGAAAAATGTATAGAAAAATCCAGTTTTGATCGGGAAACAACCAAATTATTCTTTGAAAGCTGTAGGTCGCTGTTTTTCACTTATTGAAAACAGATTAAAAACTTTGAATAAAAAATTTGTATTCACATTATAAAAAGTGATAGAAAAAGGGGACATTTAAAATGAATTGATATCGATCTGCGTGAGCTTTTTAAATTTGCTCGTATATTTATTCCCATTTAGAACTGCTCGTTAAAAAGTTGAAAATGTTTCTTTATTAAAACGATTTGTTTCAATATTAGATATGTGGCTAAGATAAGCGAATTTTTGGCCATCAACTGTATACAATTTGGTTGTCACCATAAATTCAAATTTCCAAAGAAACTCTCGTTTTTTATTCTCAATGAAAATATTTTGAAGTATGAACAAGTGTGAAAATATTTTACAAGACATTAGGCCACTTGAGCGGCGCTAGATTGCAGAGGCCTTGTTTTTCTAGACAATAAATGGCATTATTTACATGTTCGGCCTATCAAAGCACTCAAAAAACATCGCAATAATAACATTAAACTCAATGAGTACTTGAAATGAAAATGGTTATATCCATAATTAAGGCGCTCATTTGCTCCCTTCCTGTGCGCTATCTCAAACGTAAGTTCCATCGTATTTAAAGTTCATCGGTTTTATAGGTTTATGATGCGAATACTAAACGTGAGTTTATGTTGCTTTACTGAAAACACAGACGCCAATCATGCAAATGATTTCGTTAATTTTTTCACTTTTATTATTCGAACGTAATTCTAGAAAATAACTCAAATCGTCATTCTGTAATTCTATGGATTGTAATTCTAGCTTTGTAACTTCGCAATTGAATTTTTAGGCAGAATTCAGCTTGTTTATGAATATTTATATGCTTTAATGGTTGGTAAATTTCGAGAATTTCACAAAAGTAATGAGAGTGAAGCAAAATTTTCGATCAGAGTTAAACACTGGTTACAAAGCTTGAGCAAATTTCAAAAGTTGAAAATGCACGGAAAACTTGTTAATTAAACAAATCGCCATTTCAGCGAAAATTGTCGAGTTTGAGAGCATGAAAATTTCGAAATAAATTCGATCAACGAAGGTGAATATGTTTTCGATGGTAGCTTAAATTCGAATTATTTTCACGCTCTGCACGCTTGGCACCTTTCAAAAATGTTTGAGCAGATAGACATACGAGGCTATTCATTTAGCAACGGCGAGAGCTTCGTTTTCATCATCGAAGTGTTGAGTGCAGCATTTTGATGAGAAAACATTAATTTTAATGTGTGCTAAATGTTGATTTGAATTTGCTCAGAGAGCCGAACGCGAAAGTGCTTTTCTGCGCTCATCAAAGCGTCGAAAGCCATTTGAATTGCATTCATTTTCGTCGACGATATTTTCGACGCGACTTTTATTTTCGACACTCAAAACGACAGCTCATTAATTCGCTCATTTATATTACAATAAGAAGTTTCTTTGCTCGCTTCGGGCTGATAGAAGCGAGGAGCGACGAAGAGCAAGCGACGCAATATATAAAAGCATTCGAATGTATAGAGATCGACTTTTGCTCAATGGATGCTGTGTTGCTCGTGTTGTACACAAGAAGAAATGTTACACAATGCGAATCAATCATAAGCATTTCAATTAAATCGTCTATTTTTCTCTCTTTTGTGCTGCCAATCGTGCTATTGCACACACACACACACTTCGCTCGCCCATCACTTTAACTGCGTTCCTGAGTTTCGCTGTTATTCAGTGTTAAAAAATGTTGAAAATCTCTTTTCAGCTTTATTTTTTCACAATACACTTTTTATTACTTTTTTATAAATTTTTTTGGGTGTTTTCATTGCCTGTCACATAAACGTGATGCGATGGTTACATGTGATGGTGTGTACGCGCTCGAGACACGCTGTTTATTGCTCTCGCTCTTTTCTCTTTTGGGCGTTCTCGAATTGGTTCCACGTTGAATACGATTTTGCTTAAATCTTCCACTATTTAACATTAATTATAATTGCAAAAGCGAGTTTATTTCATTCTTGTGCGCGCAGCTTTTCAATCATTTCTCGGCTTTGTTATTAAAATTGAAAACAAATACTCGCAAAAATTATGCTTAAATTTCGTGGCTAAATTCGCTTTTAGAACAGCTCATAACTTAATATAGACCGAGGAATTAAATGAAGGCGAAATAAATAATCGTGGCAAGCGTAAAGCGGCTTGGCACAGCGTCAAATTTTGCTTAAATACGATCGCTTTGAGCGCGATATAGCGAGCGCAGTGCTCGTTATTTTCGTGTACTTTGCGGCTTTATCGCTGCCAACAAACACAATTATGTTTTGCATCTAAAGCGTGCTTTTGTTTCATTTATTTCGCTGTTTTTGTTTGTTTTTTGTCCGAAAAAGCTGGTCGCCTTCTTAACTGCCGCTCTAATGCGTGGTCAAGCCATTTGCGGATTGCGTTTTCTCGCTCTCGCTTCGCTGCTAATATCGAAAAAAGCGTTTCGCTCTTAAATTAAGTTGCAGAGTTAAGCAAATGACTGCTTTTCTCTTGCTCATTTCTTTCTTCGCAAACGACAGCGAAAACAATTGCATAAGTTATCAATTGAGAGTTTAGCGAAGACAAGCAGCGAACTTAAAAAACAATTTTCGCTCTTCTTAATACTCGAAACGAATAAATGGTTTGCATAGAGAGAGGGAGAGCGAAACTCATTTTGGTGAAAACGCTGATTTTTTTCATTTCATAACTCAATTTTCACAAAAATGAAAATGTGTTTTGTGTGTAATGTTGGAGAACAGAAAGTAGAGAGTAGAGAGTAGAGATGCGAAATTGGCAATTTTTTCTTTTGAAAATGATTACAGCCTCTATTAATATGTAGAAAATAGTAAAAATTTCATGTTTTTCCTTGCTGTTGGTTCGCTGCGAACGCAGAAAAAAGAACATTAGCGCTCGCGAAATTGCAGGCCACATTGAAAAGAGCGCCGTTTTTTGCAAAATATGTAATTGCAAATGTGTTTTGTGTGCGAAATGAATTGAGAGGCAAATAAATAATTTCCGCGTTAAAATCGCCGTAAATTATGTGTTGAGTTTACTTTTTTCATCCTCAAATTCATTATCGATTGAACAGTACGAAACGTGAGCTCTCGCTCTCACATTCTCTCGTCGAAGCCATTCGCGCGATACTCGAGCGAGAGAATGTGACGACACGTACAAATTATTGCATCAATTATGAATATGCATCGCTCAAAATGTGGAGCACTTGCGAAATCGAGCCGGCGATGTGTTTAGAAGCAGCGCGAAACCATTTTGCACTCGCTCAAAAACTAAATCCGAGAAATCGAAGAGGTGATTACAGTTGAATGAAACAAAGAGCGCACCGAATTATTGCTTGTAAGTAATATTACATGGAAGCAATATGCTCCATATTTTTCATCAAACTTTTCGTGAAAGCGGGTTTCGCAAAAAAGAGCCAATTTCTCACTTATATTCTCGATCCATTTTGCAATGCATTGAAATCGCTGTATAAAAGGTAAACCAATTTATGTGCCAAATTGCTTTTTCTCTTTCTTTCTCGCTGCTCTATCTCTCGCTGTCCTCTCTCTCTCTCTCTAGCAGCTCGACAAACGCTAACCATTGAGTATGGCACGCGGCGAACAAAGCGGCTGTTAAATGCGATTAACCGTTCACAATTGCGACAAATAACACTGCCGCTTCTGTTTTGTTTGCGAAGCATCTTTTCGCTGGCCAAAAATGAACAAAAAAATTGCGCGCAAACAAAATGCTTTTCATTAAAAATCTGTTTGCTGCATCAACCTTATTGTCTTATCAAACATTTACTCGAAACTCAATCGAAATCAGAATTCTAATGCTAATAACGATTTTATTTGCCATCTGCCTCGTCAATTTGTATTGTGCGCGAAAATTATTTTTCGATTTACTCGTAATAAACTTTGCTCACAAGTGCACCGAAAACAAATATAATTTCGTCTGTCACCGCGATTCATAGCCCAAAGCGGGTCAGATTCTACGAGTTCATAATAGTGCAAAGCTTTATTTAATCTCGACGTTTAATTATTGGCTACGATTGTTTTCGGAAGTACTTAGATTTATATCGCTCTCACATACGCTAGACAACATCGAATCAAATTTTAATCGGCTTTGTGATTACTTTACTCAAACTTCTGCATATAATTGCAATAATTTAAGAAACTTCTTATCGCACATCGATTTACATCTTTGGTTACTTTACATTAAATACATTAAAACAGTTCTTAGACGATTGCGCTCGAAACAAATGAAACCACTTTGAAATTAAACTTTAATGCTGACACATGAATGAAAAATTATGAAGCGTTTACTGTATTTCTAGCTTAATTTATGGTGAATCGTTGTTCTGGGTACAATAGTTTTTTCAGCTTCGTGTTTGATCTCGTTACTATCAGCAACAACACCAGCAACGCTTATTGATTGTTTGCTATTTGACAATCAGATTAGAAATGCGAATCCTTTGTGATAGAAGGATAAGGATACAAATACAATTACGCAGCTAAATCATCAAGTGAAATGCAATTTCTTTTGAGCGAGCATCTTGTTCAAATTTATTCGAATCGATTCAGTGGCCGAAATGTATTCGCCATTTTTAAAGATAATCGACATTTTCTTTAACTCGATCTTATTTCTTCTATCGTTGAGCACCAATTGGAGCACAAATCGCAGCAATATTCAGCTCAACTAAATGTTTGCGTTAGCTACGCACTTTTCTCTTGAATCGTTATTACATTTTAAGTCCACAAGCGTTTTGCAGCTGATAGAAGAAACTGGGTAATACACGAAACTCACTAAGCCAGCATCAGAATGTCAGGCAACGAATAAGATACGCGGAGCTTTGGACAATTGTTGGCGGGATTAAGTAATAAATTTTAGCGACATTGTCAGATTGGAAGCGAAATGAACTTATTTGAAACACGAAATTGCAATAAACAGCGCTGGAATTTAGAATTTTGCTTTTCGAGTAGCAAGCGCAAAACTCTCTGTACAAACTTTTTCGCAATAATTTGTGCGTTCATTACTATTATTAACATTTTACTGCTTAATTGAGGAAACAAATTAGAGAACACAATTTTCATTTTGCCTTTTTTCCATCATTAATTCACTCGCTTTGAGCTTTATTTGTGTAATTAGTTATATTTTCCACTGTTTTTTCTCTTTGCTCATTCTCGATGCGTGTATTTGTATTTGCATTTGGAGAGATCGGAGCAAAAAAAAGCGCGCGAGAGGCAATAGTTTTGCTTAACAAAGAATTAATCTAATGAGCGAGTAAAGCGCAGGAAAAATGATCGCTACACACGGACACACGGGCATTTCGCGTAAGCAAATTATTTCACATGCAATGATCGTTGGAGAGAATGCGAGCGCATAAATACTTCTGCCTTACACTGTGCAATGTTGCGCGAGATAGAGTAGGAAGAAAAGTACCCATAAACTTAATATACTTTTATATATGATGTTACTATTGTGATAGCAGGCATATAAGGGGTGCATTTTATATGAACGCAGTATTACGACTGCACAAATGAGTTTTGATTTATAACAGCCAACGTTCTAGCGTTTGATGAATTTTTCACGAATCTTCTGCGCTTTTTCGGCCGTAAAGGCCAAAAAGAGTAGAACTTTTCTCGTTTTGTTGAAACTTGTATTCGCTATTGAGCTCGCATTTCAATACTATTTCAGTGCACACATGCGAGCACAGTGTGAAGAAAACTTTTTCGATCAGATTGTGTCAAAATGGTAATCTATTGAAGCATATTATAAAGCGGTTTTTTAGAACTTTTTTCGCCATAAGAAATGTAATACAAATCAAAAAACATAAAATCAATGCGTGTGAAATAAATTCAAAGCGAATTGAGCTGAGATTTGAGGAAGAAAGAGGAAAGAAGAGAAAAATTGAACGCATAAAAAATAGGAACACAAGCAGCAAAATCTCAAGAGAAATGTTGTTCTTAGTTGTATCTTACACTGGAAACGCTTTTCATTCTCTTTTGCCTTCTCTGCTTTGAAGAAAAACTTAGACAAAGCTTAAATTAATTTCAGTGTGTAAGTTGATAACGAATTGAGTGCAAATCACACACACTTAAAAGGCATCATTTAAACAGATTGTTTTATCGATCTTTTCGCGTTCGCTTTCGAGCGAAATACTCTAACTTACAGTAAGATGATACTCGCATTTTACGAGACAGAGAACAAAAGAGTAGCCGAAAAAAGTAATAATCAGCTCACGGATTCGATCAGGTGTTCGTAGTTGTTTCTCTTCTAACGCTTATTTCTGCATCTTCTTGCTATTGTACACTTTCCTTTCAGATGCAAATGTGCTTGAACCGAAATATATTTCAAGAGTTTTTTTATGGTATTATATACATAATACTGCGTTGAGTAGAGAAACAGATTTCGCACATACTCTTCTTATATCATATAATGTTAAACATATGCCATAAGCGCAAAGCATTACAAGTCATAATTTTTGCTCCAACTCATTGAATATTTTTTGAATTTAAGCTTTGAAACTTTTCTGGGAGCGATATTCGGAAGAGGAAAAAAGAAATTTATGGGCGGAAATAGTGTACCGAGTTGAGAAGCGAAGCAAAAAAAAATGTGAATCGCGCGATTCTCATGCTTAGAGTGTAGTTTAAGTCGCTTTTGGGTAAGTGAAAAATTTTTCTGTCGCTCACTATCAGCATACGAAGAAAAAACATTTATTATCGTAGTTATGGTAGAAATGCTTGATTATTTTTTTTAATTACTGCAAAGCAAAGAGAGTTTTTAGGTAATTTTTGAAAGTAGTCAATTGTCGAAATGAAGCTGGAGCAGAGAAGGAAGAAAAGTTTTGCTTCTAATTTTGTGCATGTATTTCGAAGCCCAGCGGGGCTTCAATCCTAATGCTTTCGTTGTCTTATGTATTCGAGTTTACGTACGCTTGTGATTTGTTTGCAGCGCAAAAAGAACGAATGAAACAAAGAAGTTTTAGTTAATTAATCCGAAACAATTTTTTTGCTTCACGTAATAAATTATAAATGAAATAGCAGCGAGATCATTTTTTGCGCTCTCTCGCTCTATCTCCGGCTCGCTCCGACTCCCCATACGCTATTTGCGACAGTGTATGTATAATTAAACAACTAGTCAAACGAATAATGAGATGTCAGCGAATGTTTCGTGCACACAAAGCGATAAGATTTTTGCAAATTATAATTGAAAAAGAAGTGTGTAATAATTGTAATTGCAATTTTTATGCGAAACTCGCAATGAGAGCTGAATGAAAAGCGAAACGAATCGCAGCGAAAGAAGGCTGCTCGAGCTTATTGAATTTTATATGCGAGCGGAGTGCATATCACTTCTCTGATTAATAAAATACGAACATCTTCTCTACTCGAGTTTCGCTCTTACTTTCGCAAGAAATTCATTTTTATACATTTACGTATATGAGCAGAGAGACAGCGAACGAGGAGCAGTTCGCAGGCGAAGCTCGAGTTTTAAATTACACATTTATAAAGAGAGTTTATGAAAAGCCGAAATAAATGTAGGCAACTTGTTTCGCCAGTAATTTATTTCCATTTTCAAAATCGGATTTTATACGTGAATGATTTCGTGAAAAACGACTACTTAAGAATATGTAATCGTCTCGTACGCCGAAAACGCAGTTTGTGTATCTTGCAAGAAGAAGAAGAAGAAGAAGAAGCCAAGATTAAGTCATAAACTGACAATATTTACTCGCGCTGTTATTATTACACGCAGAATATTGCGGTAAATGTTGCACTCAATTTTTCACTGCAAACACTTTTTTCGGCGCGAAACAGAGGCGAGAGAAAAGCGACTGAACGAACGCAATAAAACTCGAAAAGTCGTCAACTTTTGTCAATTCTTTCGCTTTGTAAAGATCAGCGAGCTTTTTAAGAGCTAAGATTGCGCTAAGCGTGACTCGGAATTGATACCAACTTATTTCTTCTTCCTTCTTATTTCTCTTCACAACTTTTTTTCATTCAAACTACAATCGCACGAAATTGCTGCGCTTATTGTTTCTGCTTTTTTTTCTGGACACATCATCAGTTTGATCCTTCTTATTATTTTTATTTTAGGTTAGCGAAAATGCAGCAGGATAAGCATTATGTTTCAGCTTTCTTCGAGCTCTCAATACACTCGCTGAATCGATTGCTCGAACTCTTTTTTTTCCGGCAGCAGCGGCTATTCGAGAGAGTCGAGTATACGAAGCCACGAGAAAAACATCATTTCGCAGCTTTAAAGCAACGTAGCAAACAAAAACAATAACATGGACTTGGAGCAAAAAAATCACAATCAATCTGAAAAGTGTCATTAATATGTTTTACTTCGCGCTCTCGCTCGGCGAACGATTGATTTTCCATTTCTTCTTCTTCGTCGGCTCACTCGAAGCGATTATTTTCTCTGCGCGCAAGGAAAAAAGATTCAAAGTTCGGCGGTTAAAAAAAACGAAAACGATTGATGTGCAAATTTTTTTTTTCTAAACACCATTTGTATGCCAATCGTTAAACATTTACGCACTTTTCACGCAGAAATCATTACCGAAAACGTTGGTAATACCGCACACTCTCTTTCACTTTTATTTTCAGTTTTACATTTGATTTCGCTCAATTTGCAAACGTGCTTCGCTCGAACGCGAATGTAATTCACGTACGCACAACTCGGCGCGAGTTGAACAGCGAGCAACCAAAAAACTTATGCAAACGTTCATTTATTTGCGCAAATTTATGAAATTAATTTTTTCTTTTCGCCGCGCTAGATCGGCGCCTCGAAAAAGTAGCCAATTTACAAATGATCGCCGCATTCGGCTTTAATTAAATTTGAACAGTGATTTATTCTCGCAATTTATAATCAGTGCGAGTGTTGTTTATTGCGCTATTGCGAATTTTCACGCGTATTCAACGTATTATAAAGCGCGTTTAATACCTCGAGCACAAACTTTTGCACTCGCTTCGCTTTAACGTGTAAATTCTGTACGCAATTGATTGCAAGCTGTTTATTAATCTTGTTCAAAATTTAGCTCTCAACATGTCTTACACGTTGTCGCTTTTTTCTTTGTTCTAGAACACAGAACTCAACTCGTTTTAATAATGTTCGTCGCGACACCACCGTTAAGACGAGCTTTTAATTGATTGAAATGCGCTCGGCGAAAATTGTCTCGACGATCACCTTCGTCTTATTAAATATTTTATTTTTACACATTCAGTTTAACGCTCGCCTCAAAACAATAAGTTTGCCGCTGTCATTTCGGTGATCGCACATAAATAATTGATCGCTTTTTGTCGCGTTTCTAATGAACAACATCGATTTTACAGTGTGTATGCACTTTAGCCAACTGCTCTGTTTAAAATGTTGTTGCGAAGAAAAATGGTCGCTCGCCACAAAGCCATTCTAAGTGTGCAACTGCGGCGAGAACAAAAGCGCTTTTGAGCGCGAAACCAAATCGAAAGCAATGTACACACAAAAGTGGTAAAATAATGGTAAAATGTTTGAAATTGAAAAAAAAAATAATTACCATTTCGAGTGAACGATTGAAAAGCAACATAAGCTGTGAGAAGAAGTGCGCTGTGTTTAAATTGCGTATCGATTTTAAATTAACCTCTTCTCAAGTTCACTTCGAGTATATTTCACATTCTCAAAACAATTCCACTTTTTATCTAGGAAGTACTTCAGTTTCGCATTTCTTTCTCGCTCATCGATAGCGAAAATCACTGCGAACACATTCGATTAGATGCACAATAAAAACTCGAATTTTGCACCTGTTAAACGTTTTCGCGATGAAAACTTTTCGCTGCTAGTGTAGAAAAGAGAAAATGAGCGTCGATAAATCGGCACACGGAACGCGTGTAGTTTTGCATAGTTTTAAGCAGTTGAATGTAAAATTTTCATCATTTCTTTTCGAAGCGATCGCCTTTCAAAATTATGAATATTTGAGCGAATAAATAATAATTCTTTGCGCTTTAAAGCTGGAAAATGTGCGAGAAATTCTTTTCGAGCGTTTTACTTAAAAAGCGAATTTTTCGGAGCAAAAAATTTGATAAATTTGCGCATCATTTTTCATCGAAACGCAGAGAAATAGTTTATTGAACAGAAGCGATGCTTAACCTCGTGTTTTGTTACCTATTCGATTACATACGTAAATTTATGTAAAGAGATGTGCTTCGATTTTTGTCGCCGAAAAAGTTAGGAAGCGAAGTTTGCCATCGCACGATTGCCGAATCGCTGTGCTGCGTGAATTATTGAAGAGCAGGTAGAGCAGTTGCGAATGAATGTCAATTTTCGCGTTCTTTTGCATTTATATATGCACACGTACGCAACGCTAAGATATTGGCGTGAATTATTGAGCGGCTGTCAATTGAAAAAGTGATTCGCGCCGCGAAAGTGCGCTGATCAATGAGCAAAGAAGAAGAAGAATAAACAATTCATGGAAGTGCGAGCGAATTTCATTGAACACTTCTTCCTCTGCACTCTCGAGAACGACATTCACACGAGCAGTTGAAGTGTCGGTCGCCCTCCTGAAAATAGATCCATCTATCCATCTTTCGATATCGAAAACCAAGACGATAAATTGAATTTTGAATGCATCAAAAGAGCGAAAACTCATTCGCTCACTTGCTTTGCTCGAATTTCTTCGCTGAGAGCATAGAGACGAAATGAAAGTCAATTTCGCTTTTACTTCTCCTCAAATCGATGCAAATAAATACGTTTTCGCATTGATTTTCAAACGAAAATATGTTTTGCTTTTTTCGCTTCCAACTCTCTTCACCGGGCGAAATGAGTTCAAAAGCGATTTCTCGAAAATGTTTACTGCGATTCACGCTAGAATACAACGGTAAACAAATTGTGTTCAATGCAAAGAGTTTCGCTCGAAACCAACTTCTTCTTCATTAAACTGCAACTGCGAGCAAACCAAGTTTGCGAAAAACTTTTTTCCACTTGTCTATTGTTTTGGAAAATAATTTCACTCATCCGCTCGCTTTCGTTTCGCGATCACATTTCGCAAAAGAATCAAATAGAAAGTTCAGATTTCAGTGCGAGCGAACGAAATTGGATCGCAAAAAAAAAACGCGATTTTTCGCTCATTCTACGTACACATTCACATTTTTGATTCGCTTTCTATATTTTGAATCCGCTGCTCTGCGTTTCGCTCATCGCGCTTCAGTTTCGCGTCTCACGTTTCTACGCTAAATTAGCAAAAGTAATGTTTAATTTAAACATTTCGTAAAAATTTGATTCTTATTTACGCGCAAAAACTTGGCGGAGTTTATTTGGAGAAGACGAGACGGAGTGATGCGGCGGATTAAAGTTGCGCACTTAATCAAGTTTAATGAATAGCGCATTAAATTATGTGCAGTTCGGTTGTGCGGCGAAAATAAATGCGAATGTAAAATAGGCTGTTTACGGCCGTAAAGGATAGCGCGGAGTTCTCTGTGCGTCGCATTATTCGCAAACTAATCTTCTTGTTGCGAAAGAGCGCTGCTCGTCATGGCAACGCACTTAGCACAAAAAAGATTGAAACCGAGTCGAAAACATCATCACAATAGACGAGCAGAGACGCGATTTTGTTGTGTGTGTGTGAACTGCACTCTGCACTCTGTGTACATACTTCGCTTCAAAGCCGTGCTTAAGGATAGACAGTTGCCTAGGAGCAGTTAGCGAGCCGAGTGCCTATTAAGCATTATTGCATTTGATATGTGCTTGTCGCGCGATGCGACCGAAAATTGCTGTCCGTTACAGCAGCGAACGCGACTAATTCAATCGCACAGGTTGGCTATTAAGTGCGCGCCCTCGCAGCCAATGTTCGCATCGCACGTTTTGCTGCTAGTCTAAATATCTCATTTCGTTCGTTTATTATCCTGCTCATCGACATAGTAGTCGCACACACACACGAAATTCGCTGCTCATTAAATTGTCCAGCTTTCTCTCACACACGAAATTGTCACCGAACGCGAAGCGCGAGCTTTCCGTTTCGACTCGATTCATTTGCCGCCGCTTTCTCAGCTCGAAACGACAATTTCATGAGAGATAAACTTCTAAATTATACGCTCACCTCTTTAATTACGAGTTGTGTGCATATTCAAAGCCATAATTAGCTTAAATTAAGTTATTGCGAAAATGGTCGCGTACCTCGGAACATGTTGCGTTCGCGAGATGATTACCTCGCTGCCTTCCTCCTCGGCATCGAGCGTCAATAAAGTTTGAGTTTCTTCGAAAATTAAGCGACTACCGTGCGTATGATCGCCATACGCAATGAGAGCGAAAAGTGGCTGCGTTCTCTCGTTTCAAATTCAAATTATAAAGCATTAAACGAAATATGCACGCAGCACTGCGCTCACCTTCCCTTCTTTCTTCATTACGCTACGGGGAGTGCATTTACTCGATGCACAAAGAGATCAATTAAATAAGCCGAGCAAATGAAGAATGAAGCTAAAGTGAAGTGAAAAATTAAAAGGTAGCTTCGCCAAACTTTTTCCTTTTTCAAAATTAATCTCGCAATTAATTTGATTGCAAATGTCCACGTCAAAATATGTTTCGCTTCTTCTTCTTCTTCATCTTCATCTTTCTGCTTTCTTTTTCGTTCTTTCTTCGACAAAATCTCAGCTTACAAATAAACACAATGCATTCGTTCACTTTATTCTCTGCGTTTTTTGTTCGCGAACGCTTTTCACTCGGCATCAAAATTGATGCAAACGCTTGGAAATTTTCGCTCGAAAACAGCATTCTTCTCGCAGCGATACGCGGATGCTTTCTTCTCTCATCGCATCTTGCGCATCGTGTCACACTGTGATTGATAAGTTGAGAGCGAGCGAAACAAGTAGACACGAGCCCATTTCGATTCAATTTCAAAAGCGTGAAACTTGTGCGCGCCATATATTCATAGAAAAACGCGCGCAATTAAGCTTTGAAAATGAAAAAAAATTTGATTCACTCTTTCGAGAAGTTTAATAAGAAAGAATATAAAAAAATTACAAAAAATTGAACGCACAATGCGCTATTATTTAATGCTTGCGTTTAATGCACCAAATTTTTTGTTCACCATCAACATTTAAGCCACACACATACATACGCTTTAAAGAAAACTGATTAAATTTTATTACAAAGCAGGTGTTTGCAATTACTTTGCGATTGAAATTATAGTGTTTAAGTGTGTTTTGTGTATGCGAACAAAGCTTAGTTTAGTTGCATAATTACTCTCGAACGAGAAAAGAAGCGAAAGCGAGTGAAAAAATATTTGGGAAACGAGTGTAATTCGAAAATGGTTTTCGAATGAATGTGGAAAATAAAGTTTTTCGCTCGCACACAATAGCAAAAAACGCATCATTTTTTAAATTGATAAGCCGCAATGTTATTTAATGTGCGCGTAGTATCAGTAGCGATCAGTAGAAGCAGCATCAGCAGCAGCAGGAGCAGCGATGGTGGACTTTACGGATAAGCGTCAGTGGAAAAGTAGAAGATACACGAGCGAAGTACGGTAAAAATATCGTCGAGCATAAATTTCAGTGTCAGAATAAAGAAACGCTTTCACGTCGCAAACAAATTATATCGTGAAAAAAAGAAAATTCCTGTCACGCGAAACATGAGAATAAAAAAAGCGATTTCACTCTGTAATATTATACAGCAGCAGCACTTTTTCGATCGCCGCTTCGACAAACGCTGAATTTTGAAATTTTGCGATCGAAAAAGCTGAATTTTTAAATTCAAGTAAATTGAATCGAGGCGAACGCGTGAAACAACTCGCGAAAACTTTCGTTTGCTATTGAGAGAAAGTTGCGACGAATGAAAAAAAATCAAAACGTCTGACGCGAGCTAAGAAAGAGAGCGAAGCAGAAAATGTTATTCAGCGAAAAATCAACTTTTGCCTCGTTTAAAATTTAAATTCGGCTAAATCAAGCGCTAAGCTTTCGCCTAATTTAACTCTAGACATCGCCGTTCGCTCGCTCTCTCTCTCCGCTGTATTCGCGCGCGAAAAATAATCGCGCAGTAAAACGAAAAGATTAATTAATTTCGTGAAAGTGAAACTTTTTCTTCTTTTCAGCTCGCTTCTCTTCTTACTCCGGCAGAAGCGCGCAATTAAAATTTAATTGAAAATGGCGAACATTTTCAAGTCGTGAAAATTTTTAAGAAACATTCGAAAAGGCAACATTTGCTTCGTTTCGCATCGCTTCTCAGCGATGAGCGATCACTTTTCAAAAGCTGCACAGCGTTAGGCGAAAAGCTTGCGAACGTTCAATTTTAGCCTGAACACTTTTCGAAATTGATTAGCGAACAAAAACTCCAATTTTTCACTCTAAATAATCAAAAAGCCATTCGCTGCTCTCCACTCTAATTTTGCACGCGCTCGCATCGAGTATCCGAATAGCTGGCCGATCGCACGTCCAGGTACGAAAGCGGGATACGCAGCCCGCCCTGGCGCAAAAAAGAGTTTGAGCTGGCCGCGATGAACTGTAGCCATTCGCAGTGTTTGCGCTTTATTAACGAGCGAAGAAGTAATAAATTTCTTGTTTAATGCTGAAATGCGAGATTAAAACAGCGCCAGATAAAGCGAGAAGAGATGGCAAATGGAAAGAAGAAAATATTTCGAAATCATCAATTATACATCAATTACGGCGTGTTTTCGTTGCGAAATGAAGAGCAAAAAACGAGCAGCAAAACGAAAGTTTGAAACAAAATTTATACCTTTTAATCTCATTTCGTACTTCATTCGCTTTCAAACTTCTATTTGGTGTATAATTTTCGTTTGAATCGAGCAAAAGAAGAAGAAGAAAGTTTTCCATTTCTTTTGCTCGCGTTTACTCTTCAGCATTAGATGCTTTTAAGCAACGGTTTTGATTTCCACTTTTTCCGCCGAATTTAAAATTAACTCAATTAAAATATACGTCGTATGAATAAATTATGCGACGTATCGTTAGCATTTAGTGTTTATCCTTCCTCTTCTTTGCTCGCTTTTTGCTCGACTTTCGCCCGTAATGAGATTCTTATTCGTTTCGCGTTTTACTTATCGCGATCGAAAAAGTAACAATGCATCTATTTCGCTCTACGTTTTCACATCGCTTCGTGACCGGCATCGCAATCTCGTCTAAATTCGAGTGTGTCACAAAAATCAAAAAAATGTTTTCTGCGCACTCATTCATCGCCAAATTGAGTTTTGCGCGAAATTGGCAAAAACAAAATATTTTCTTTATCGCATCGCTCGCGCTCCGGTGTTTCCTCTCGATTTTCCTATACAAACATCGCGAGTTTTGGGAAAAGCAAAGAAGGTAATGGGAAACATCGCAAGCAAAACAACGAAGCGGCGCTCCTCGCGTGAGCACCACATTCAAACTCGCTGCATTCGAATAAGAAAGTTTGTGTTTGACGGCAAAATGTGCAGTAAACATCCGAAAACTGCTTATAACAACATTCGCAATATTCCGCTTCAAAAGCGTTCGGCTCACTTTCGCGCCTCTCTCTCGTGTTTTGTTTTGCGCTACTCGATCAAAAACAACAAATCCCACAAGAAAACGGCTCGGTGAAAAAGCGAAAAACATCGGCCGAATGCAGACGAGAAGCTCGAGAAGCGATAGAAAAATTGGCGTAAAATTAAAGGATTAGAAGCGAAATAAGCAAAGGTTTAAGTGCGAGCCGACCATCATGAATTGTGAGTAGGAAGAGAGCGAAAACGAAGTGGGAGAGTGAGATGGGAAATGTAAAGATGATGGAGAAGTTTGAAGTGCGGAATATATGCTGAAACACCGACAAAGCACTTAAATCTTCTTTGATTCAGTGAGGACGAGCGCGAGAAAATACGGTAATTGCAGTCGAGTACAAATTAAGCTTCAATTCACTTCTCCACTCTCATCCTATACTTTCCTCTCTCCATTCATTCGCTCGTCGCTCACTTTTTGCTTCTGCTACTGTACATACAACGCTGTTTCTTTCTTTATTTTCGTGACTGAATGCTGGCTCAAATTGAGCGAGTTTTGTTCAGACCCGTGACCATTAAATATTTGATTACGCAATTGTAAGCAGAGTATGAATGGAGAGCGGCGGAGTGAGCTCTGTTCGCCGAATTTCTCTAATTTCGTCGCTTTCTTGCGTTTCGCCGTGTATTACACGAGTACTCGCGCTCACTCTATGCAATTTCAGTGACCATTTATTCCCAAGTTTAATTTCGCCATTCACGGAAAGAGCGGCAGCGGCAGCAGAAGCAGAAGATGAAGAAGAAAAGAACTGAAAATGCATACAAAATAAAACGAACGCGCTGTACTACACGCTGTATTCACTGTGCGCCCTTTCGAGTTCCAGACAAAACATCGCGGCAAACAGTGTGCAGCAATAGAATCACACTAGTGTACACAGGGAGATGAGTCGACAGCTTGAATAAGAAATTATTGCATCTATTGTCGTGCTGCTCGTCGCTAACAAAGTGTACGCAAAATGTGAGCACATCTCGGAAAGCTCCAAGTTCTGCGTGCACTTTGCATTCAGATCCGAAACGAATGAAGAGATGTTGTGCATATAAAGCCAAGTGCTCAGTGAGGAAGCTTTTGGTGCACAACATTTATGAAGATAGTATAAATGCGAGTGTATATGTTGAGTACAATATGATTTCAAGCTCATTGTTAGGCGCGATATGCGGACAAAGCGATGAGTGATGATCGCGAGATTAATTAAATGCAATTTGGCTGAGCACAAAACAGATTATCGCATGAAATATGGCCGCGTCGCTCTTGTTTTTTGCCTCCTCACTTCCATACACATGCCTCGCTTCTCTTTTAATCCTTGCATCACTCGTCGCGTTAACAATGCGAACGCGATAATTGCAGCTCGACTCACACGCATTGGCCCACTTAATTGCTCACTCGCTTTTCGCCCGTCCACAATCTTAATTGAAAGCTTTTTACTCTCGCTCGCAACACGTAATTAAATTTCCACCTTTTTAATTTATGCATTAAGCCATTTGTATTCGGAATCGAGCGCACACATCTTTGAAAAGTTCGACAACATTAGCATCAAGTGAATGGACGCTCGCTCCCGGCGCTAGGATTAGCGAACAACGAACGGCTTTGCGCTGAAATACGTAATGGAAAATAATTATTGTAGAATACGAACACACACACACACACACACACGGAAAACGCATATGTATTCGGGGAGCAAAAATATTTTGACGCGGATTTTTTTCCGCTTGAATTACAATTCACTTTTTCGCAGTTATGCCCGACGTATGGATTTGATTGAGTCATTCATCGGTAGCGAGAGAGAAGCGAACTCAAATTTACTCTCGAGACTCTCTCAGAGTAATCAATTTAACTTCTCTCTCGCGCTCTCCTTCTCTTCGACTCTCATCCATTTCAGTATGGTACGCAAACAGCAGCATCAGTAGCATCAGCGAGCATTCAGTGTGTCCATAATTCGATGCAAAGAAAATGGAAAGATTAAGCTTTTTTAAGGCAATCTGTTTTAGCATTGATAAAATACTTTGAAAGCAAAAAATTTTCATTCAAAGCGCACTCACTTCATACTTTTTACGGCTAATAATAAGCTTAAAGCTCACGGAAGTCGAAGTCTCAAAGCTCGCGGACAGTCAGCCTCCCCGAAACGCAGCGCAACAACTCAATTATCGGCGCTGCGTTTGTGAAAACACACTAAACTGTATTGCATTCAAAATTTGCGTCCGTTTGAATTATGAAAAGCCAAAACAGCGCGGACTGCATCGCATACTTGCACGTTTCTCATTTGCATTTGCATTCTTCGCGCAAACACGAATCTTCCGCTGGTTAAATAATCTTCTAAGCTACACTCAATTCTTCCCTTCACTCGCTTCTTTCGGGGTTTTGAACACGAAATTTTCAATTACGATCGCTAAACGGATTAAGCTTATACACACACAAATTTTAATGAGCTGCTTTGATTTATCAATTATTTCTATTCGTAGTTTTTGCGCTCATATGATCTCGTTAATCATGATTATTTTTTCAAAAACAATTTTATTTAATTAAAACTCAACTAATGAAAACATTTTTAATTAAAGCGATCTCAAAAAGCATCTTTCTTAATCAACTGCAAATATTTCAAAGTTTATTACAAGTCGCGTATCCAGATAAATAGTGAACGTGGAGCCCAGTTTAGAAAATTCTACTCCGAACATATTTGTGAAAAAAAAGTTTAATTCAACTTCGAAAGCACTAACAACACAATGTAGCAATATAAACAAAGAACATGCTGCCTGCTGTAGCTAATAAATATTATAGATTCAGTTTTTAGCGCTTTTTACCATAGTTCTCATAGCTGTCACAGTCTAAAGCGAGAATAGTGGTAAATTTGCTTGCAGGCGATATTAAAAAAGAAAACCAAAAGATGGTTATAGTTTCGCATGATCGCTATAAAAATATAAATTTTGCAAATCGAGTTTATCTTGAAAGCTTCGCTGCTGTTTGGTCACCGTAAAGCGAATATTTATCGCATTTTGTAACAAATTAGATTTCGCTAAATTTTGCCGAAACTTTTTGAACTCATAAGGCTTATCAAGATGAATATGTTTAAATCGAGCAAAACAAAGAAGCAAAAATCGATTGCGATATCGTTCATATAGACCTAAATTAAGAAAGATACCAATTCTAATGCAACAATGTATCAAGCGTATATCGCTGTGCTCACCCGCTCTACTTTTCTATGTTTGTTTAAATTTTTAACGCTTTCAGAAGTTTGCTTTCTGAAGTCGTTCGCTTGTGTTTTCGACTATTCAGATGAATAAAATATGACGAAAAGAGTAGTGAAATAAAATTTGTTGCCGTGTTTAAAGCGAGAGCGAAGAGCAAAAAGCAAAATAAAGACATATTTAGCGAGTTAGCATTTATTGCTCCCGAAACAGTGATTAAACTCAGCGGCAATAAAAAAAGCATCGACTACTCGGTGTGCTCAGAACTTTATAATCAAAACGCATTTATAAATTGTCGGCGAACAAGAACAGAAGTTGTGTCCATTGACGAGCGCGCACACACAAACAAGGAAGAGCAGAATGCACAAGGCAAAGTGAAGCGGTGCATGAAGCGAATGAATATGAAAACGAACAATGGCCGGCTGACTGGCAGCGCTCACCCTCTTGCGACCGCTTAATCGTGAATTGTGCTGTACAAAATCTCCATTATTTGCGTCCGCCATACAACGATTTGTACGGCAAAGTGTGATTTACTGATTTACGCTTTTATTCACGACTTGTGTCCGAAATCGCCTTTTCCGGCGTTCAGAGTTAACATTTGTGCGCAGAGAGAAAGTGCGAAAAAGAGAAAAGATAATTTACGACTGCACAATGAGAAAAACTCTTTTCGTTTCTATCGTTAGAAACTCGATTGGAAATGCGAACGAGTGAGCGAGCGAAAAAGAAGAAGCTCCGATCATTTGATTTTACTCGCACAATAGAAAGAAATACGCGCCACGTAATATTTACGTTCAATGCGTTGAAAGTGGCCACGGGAAACAGAGAAGATCGGCGGCTATTAATTACAATCTAAGCGCAATTAATTTAATTGCTGTTAAAAAAGCGCTGCACTAGAATACAAAGTGCAGATTAGCCGTGAATTGAATCACAGTTACATGATACTATTCGCAGTGCCATTAGTTCAAAAGCCAAAATATGAGGCGACATTTTCGCTGGTCATTACACGGCGTACGCAAACATAGCCGAACTCGATTACGAATTTCATTAAATTTCATTTCGCCCGTAATTAATCGTAATTAAAGCTGTGCAAAGCAAAACAGAAGAGATTAAAGTTGTTGTGCAGCTGGAACCGGAGCAGCTTAGTGCGAAGCAATATTGTCGTGAAAGTAAGTTCTGAGCGAGCGAAATGCATGCGGAACTAGAAAATTGAGTTGGGCGAGTGGGAAGCTCATAAATATTCGCGCTACCCTTTTCGCCCTGAATTATGTAAACTTTAAACTCTGCATTCATTCTGCGCTTCTTCTTCTCTTTTGTTTGAATTCACAATGTTTGAGAGCTTTGCGAGAGACAGAAAGAGAAGAAGTTGAGAGAGAGAAAGAGAAAGTTAACCGAATTTTCATGGTGCAACTACTCTTAGAAATTCAATTTTCGCTTTCTTTTCATTTTGCTTTGCATTTCGTTTGCAAACGAATAAAACAAACGCTTCAGCTTTCGTGTCGCTCGCTGCTTGACGGCTACATTAAGGATGGCGTAATTTAATTTCAAATGCACTCACTCGATACGAAATGAACAGCATCGAAAACAGTTGTTCTTTGCGAATTTATAATCAATTACTTTACTTCGCTTAACTCTGCACCGCTATTCATCGAGCAGCTTAATACCCACTGGCACTATCTTTGACAAAAGTAATGCAATTTTGAAAAGGCTCGAGTTTAATTGCGCTCAACTGCAGTTTAGCTTTGATTAAAACCGACTGCGAGTGCACTTAATGTAAAAATCTAATTCATATGCTCGCATTCGATATTTACGCGCATATTTCGCGCTCTGTACTCATCAATTTGCTCTCGATTCATGAAAATGAATGACACGCTGTATAATACAATTTGCGGGCGAGCAGCGCATATTTTTGATTTGCACACTAACTCTTTTGCCTCCTCTGTCTGCACTTCATAATACAGTTTTTCCGCAGCGCAAAGAAGCAATTTGAATGCGATTTCAATATTGAAATGAGGCGAAAGTTTAGAGCGCAGCAAAAAGAAGCGAAGAAAATTTTAATGGTTCAAAGTTTCATTCGCATCTGTCCCAAGACATCGTTTTGGTGGTGATGAAATTCTTCCATTTGCTTGATTAAATTTCACGTACGCTTCTGGTTGCGAGCGAAAATTCGCTCGGCGAAAAAGCAAAAGAATGATGCTTTCAAAATTATGGCAGCTAGCTTCGAGTGAGTGACAATAAACATAAATCTAGCGCTCATTTCTGCACTTAATTCGTGAACAAACTGCAGCAAAGCTCGAGCTCGGGCCACGTGTCTTACGCTCTAATCAAATTTAGCGAGAGATGCAAATTTCGCTTTCCAAATGTTGCATAAATTTCTTAATCTGCTCAAATCTCGTTATCTTCTATTTTCACATATCGTTTAAAGCCGAAATAACACATTGTGCGAATGCGATTGAGTCGTTAAAACTGCTGCAGCGAGCTAAAATATGAATTTGTGCTGCGAGTCACAATTATGATCGTCGGCAAACTGATGAAACACAATTTTATTCTCGCTCGTCTAACACATCATTTGAAAAAAAGGCGAAATTTGTTTGCTGAACTAAATTTTTACATAATAATAATGTAAATTTACATTTTAGAAAGAAAAAAATCATTCAACAAATTTAATTTTGCTTTTATGCAAAGTGAGAAAATTTTCTTTACGATTCATTCGTGAAAAAAATTGAACAAAAAGCACAAAGAAGACGAAGAAAAGTTTAATTAAAGTCGTAAATTTTGCACACACGTTATAAACACATTTCATTCGCAGCAAACTTTATACAAACTTTGCATACAAAATTTAAACACTTTTTTTGGGCCATTTTTTGACAAGTTTACTATGAAAAAAAAGGGTTGACGCTGAAAAAAGTTTATAGGCGAGCGAAAATGTTTTCATCGCAATCGTTTGCGAGTTTGAGGCATTGAACTCGATTGCGAGCAATAAAAAGCGCTTCAAAGAGATAAAGAACTGCATAATCGCAGGTCCTAAAATTTCGTAATATGTATTTATACCTAAACTCATGTCAAACTCTTTGAACCTGAGTGAGTTTCGGAGAGAGAGAGAGAGCGCGCGAAGAATATTTTCTAAATGTTAAAACTCAAAACTGTAATTATAGTGAATATTGAAAAGAGAGCTTTTAGCAGTGATGTGTTCACAAATTTTTTCAGTTTCCAGGAAAAAAAAACTGCACAGCGCATAAAATGTAATGAAAAGTTTCGCATTTCTGCGAAACTTAAACCTTAATAACTGTTTCGCAGTATGAGTTTTGCCATTTCATAAAAAAAATTATGAACGCAATAAAAACACAGAATTTATATTACGCGTATTTAAAAATTATTAAAACGGCGCTCGCCTTTGAAAATGAAAATGAATTGCGAAGCTGAAGATTGTCGCCGAATTTGCGGTCTCCATAAATTGTGATGGGCGAAAGCGTTTGAGCGCTTAAAAGTTTCGGCTAACCGAGCATTTTAAACGCAACGATAAATATGATTCTCGAAAATGTGTGTGTGCAGCACTTAGCGTTTAGCGGGCGAAATGCTTTCAAATTATGGCAAAAATCTTGGCGTTCGATGCTTAAGAAGCATTTAAAAGCCGAAACTTTCGCCTTCTTTTTTCTCTTCTCTCGAGCGAAAAGCTTTCAAAATATTGATTTTTGCTCTTTCAAAAGTACACACACAAACATAGCAAGTTTGAAGAGTTTTCAGCGGATCGCAAATCCGCAATGACTTGCTCGCCTTCTCTCTTCATCATCTGCCTGTGCTCGTCGCTCAGCGCCAGCATCCGTCGCAGTCGCCGCTCTCGGTTCGCTATCACGTTTATGATGTGCGCGACCAAACTTTTTTGATCACATTTTCGGCTATATTTATAGTCGAAAAAGTTGAAACATTTCAATAAGCGTAGCGACATTTTTTGCACGTCTGTTTCGCCGAATTTCGTGTCTCCTCTTCGCGCGATGCGAACATTCTTCCGAAAAGCTGAGCGCTCGTCAAAGGCACGTTTGTGGCGTGCATTGGAAGAGCAGCGAAAATGGATTGAAAAGCGAACGTTTATTTTTGCATCGTACACATGCAACTGAGAAGCTCTTGCTCACTGCTAATGATTGGTGTGCATTCTGCGTCTATAGATTCAAAGCATATTTTCAAACCTCTGTGTGCGAAAAAACATCGAATTTATATCGCTTATAACAGTAATTTAGCGTGTTTCGCGATGCATATAAACTTCTTTATCTACGAACGAGAAAAAAGTGGACAATGCTGGCGTGAATTTTGCTCAGGATGTTTTCGTATGATAAACGAACTTTATTAGATTCGAGCTTTACTGCGTGCATCAATATTTAATGCAGAATATGAAATTATATTCTAACCAAGTTAAGCGGAAAAGTTTTATGTACCACGTTGTGCTCGCATGCGACGGCCAGCTCTGCCTCGTGACGTATGTTCGGGCGAAATGCTGCGGACAACTGTTTCGCTTCTGATAAATCATACGATGCTGTGCGTTTGTTGCGAGCCATAAAAAAAGATTTATACTCGTTAGATTGGAAATCAACGCGTTCGCTCGGCTTCTATTTTTTGTATTCACATATTTGCGCTGTTTCTCGACCAGAATAGCGCTGCTCTTTCCAGCCTCAGCCGCGTTCGCGACGATGAAATGCTTAAAACAACTGCTGCTCATTTGTCCAAACGTTCATCGCTCAGTTCTGCCGCTTTTTTTTGCGCAAAGCGTAGTTTTTTTTCGGCGAAAGCGAAACAAAGTAGAAATGAGAGAAAGATTGCACACAAAGAGTAGAAAGCCAGCGTGCAACACTACAATAGGCGCATTTCGAGCAGACGTCGCCTAATTTTACTTTTATGACACAATTTTCGGCTCACGAGAAAACCCAATGATTTTTAGCACAAAATTTCCGAGCGATCGTTTTTTCGCAAAGACACACGATTCGAATTAACCACAATCTGCTTGGAAATTGTAGTTTCGCTTCACTTGATTAATTAATGGACGCTAACATTTAAAATGCTAACAGCGAAAGCTTGTGAATGAAGTGAATATTCGTGTAATTCATGTCGAATCTCAGTCGCCATCGTCTCAGATATCAATAAATTTAATGGATTCTTGTCTCGAAACGCGATGCTCGAACGCCGAGAGCAGCGATGCATCTTCTGCAGCATCACTTTTTCTCTCTCACTGCGCTCACTGTTTATCGTTTCTTGACATACACCAATTCATTAATTGCTGCACATGAATTTATTACGACGATTGTTGCTGCTTTATTAATAAACGCAAAACCAAAACAATTCGAGTGGCTTGCGGAGAAGAATCGCTCTGATTTCGAGCTGGCTCCACCATTTCTACGGATTCACATGATGGAAGCTAAGCTATGGAACGCTAAGTTTGCGAATTAACTTGAAAAGCAAGTGCGATGCACCAATCTTCCGCTTCTTCTTGTTTGTCGCGCCAAAATTTTCGCAAAATTAAAGTTTGAACATTCAATGTAGCAGAAATGAAAAAAGATAATCATTTTTAAATAATACACTGTAGTCGAAAAATGTTCGCAAATGAAAATTGTGAGCGACAGCGAAAACGAAAGCTTTTGACATTTTACCCGAAAAAAAATAAATAAATAAGTTTAAAGCCATTTTACTGGTCGTCAGCGTAAATTGTCACCGAAACGAAATCTCTTCTCTTCTTGTCTGCCGCTGAAAAAAAGTTACACAAAACTTATTTCCTCTTCACTTTTTTTTACAGCAAAAATTGCTTTTTTTGAGAAAATGTAACAAAGAGAGAAAAGAGTTTTGCGCTTCTTCTTCGCGTACAACATTCGCTCGCTGCATTCATCTCGCCGAAACTATCGATCGCATATTAGAACGTATATCGAATTTTTTAGCGTTTGTTTGCTACGTGTTTTAGCCATTTGATATGTCGCGCACATAGAGTGCGTTGCGCCGAGCTCTGTGTAATATTCGATTCACTAGCGATTTTTTTTAAAGTTGAACCGCCGCTGTAATTTACATTTGTGCGACACGAGTTTGGAATTAAAGTGACGAGTATCGCTGCCTCACTTCGGGGATTCGCTAGGTTTTTTCCGATTACTTCGAAAGCAGAGAGCGAGCGAGTGCGAGAGGAGAAGAGTTTTCTCGACAGCGTATGATTACAGCGAGCAAAGATTGAGCGTATTGATAGAAAAGTATTAAACAGCAAGTGAACGCCATATGCCGTTTCGTACAGCGATATGCCATTCAATCACTTCGATCGCAGCGAAACAATCGCTGCTTTCGCTTGCTGTGCGCTATGAGTCGAGATTTTTTCGGCTGCTATCGTGAAAATAAAGGTACGCAGAGTTTCGCCCGCCTTCGCTTAAATCCTCTTCGAAAAAGAAGGCGAAGAAAATGAAAGCAAAGAAAGCAAACGTTATGCACAAAATTTGATACGGATTACAAGCGTATTTCGAATGGATTTAATTTCCTTTTGCGTCTGAAAGTTTGCGGGAGAAACAAAATCTGTGATTTTCGTATTATTGTTTTAGACAAAAAACACGCAAAATTGATTGTTTCAAATCCGGCGAGATTCATATTTTGTTGCCGTTTCGCATACACTTTTCTCGCTAAAATTGATAGCAAAAAGCAGAAAACGAAAAGGTAGCGAATGAAACTAAATCGAAAATGAAATTGAATGAAGCGTTACGAGATAGAAAAAAGTGGAGGAGAGCAGAAGACAGAAGACGGCGAAGAAGAAGTGGGAGCAGGAAACGAAATCAGCGATGCTTTGATCCGTTTATGCAATAACAAACACTCATTGTTTTCCATGGTGGAGATAAAAAGGTGATAGTACGGAGTGCAGTGGCAAGAAAGCGATCAATGATTGCGATTACAAAGAAAACGCATTTACCATCTTTACGCCGAGCTTGAAACAAAGCAAAGCATAGAAAACGACTTATCCTCGTGCCTTGCCGCGTTTTGCACACACAATTGTCGCTAACTTTTTCAATCTTTTGTTGCACGAGCTCAAAACTTTTTGTGCTTATGCTAATTTGTTTCGCACAAACACATTGAAAACTTTTTGTTTATCTATGTAGTAAAACTAGACACGCGAAGCGCTCAATTTCCACTTGCGCTCACACGTTTACGCAAGCCAACGCATGTGGTGGCGGAGTGCAGCGAAATTTGTTGGTGGGCTTTTAAAGCCGTATAATGTTAAATAAATTAGAATTTGATTTTCAAACAAAGCGCATAAAAAGTAAATTATTGTGGACGAGGCAGGCGAAATGCGAAATTTGTATGCATAGTGTTCGCTGAAAATGTTTCACAATTGTTCTTCATTTTGTTTTCGTTTGTTTTTCGCTACTTTCGCCGAAGAACAAAGCGGCAATTACACATTCACAGCACGCGTAATAAATATGTGCTTTTCGACGAAACGAAATTGCTTCTTTGCGCTGCATATTGCGGAGTACCGTTGTTCGCTAGCGGAGCAATCGAAAGAAGCAAAAAGCACACGATTTGCGGCAAATGAGCGGCGGCAGAAGCAGCAGCAGCACAACTGAAATGAAAATGTGACAACAATTATGATTAGAAAAAGATTTCGACGACACGAAGCTCTAATCACTTTGGTCCCGTGATGAGACTAAGCAATTTGCAGAAATGAGAAAGAAGAAGTGCTCATCGGTCGCGAGCTGAAGATGCAAAAAGTTTGAAAAGAGCGCTAAGGTTAGACGTGTTCACAATCACTGCTCGACACGTTCACATTTTTCTTTAATGATCGCATTTTGCAAATATATTCACGTCACGTTCTCTACAAATTTCGGCTCCTCTCTTATGTTCGCGATCATCAATAAAAGCGCTGCAATTAAGCCGGACACACCTGAGAATTGCGTACCATTTTCTTACTTCGGTTTCAGCAGAAAAACGAAAATCGGCGAGAATTACACGGAAATAATTTTCACATTCGCAGCTTTATTTTCAATTTTTTCATAATAAGCACTAAATTCGCAATAGCGATACTAATTGAAAAAGCGCCGATTTTCGTGGAAACAGAAGCGAGTCTAGCGAGTGCAGCTATACGCGAGCAATAATTAATCGATGAGCAACAGAATTCGGCAAACAGTTTCACACTTGCCGCAGATCGTATCATAATTATCATATTTTATCTGCGCGCACGGAAACTTCTCCTAAATTTCCATTCAACACTGCCGCACGTACTGAGCAGTGTTTAACGAAGCTCTTCGGCTCATTTCACTTCTGCGAGCGCCGCACTCTGCCGTTCCGCTCCCAGTTGCACCGCTGCAGAGAGAGCATCATAAATGACAATTTTAGTGCCGCCATTCATATGTAACCCATTTGTGCGGCGTCATAATATATAAGTTCGCTTCGATTCGAAT
>NCKU01001169.1:0-28221 GCA_003675995.1 Dinothrombium tinctorium | reverse complement strand
GTACATGCTTAATTTTGTTTTATTAACAAAAACGTAGTTTCAAAGTAGTGTAAGATTTAATTAATTAATTTTTGTGATAATACCACAGTGATAACATACGACTAAAATTAAAATCATCGAGTTTAAGACGACGAAATGGCTCAGTAGCTTAGTGTCGGTTTTTCAATTGTGACAGTGAGGAAGTTGTTAAAATGGTGGCAAACATGCCAAACAATCAAATGTAAAAATGTAAGCAGCCGAAAAAGTGACTTCAAACCTACAAAGTGCTCATATAGAAATGTTTTAACAGAGAGCCAATCTTCATATTCTTATTAAACTCATTGCATTTTTGATTTAAAACATTTTTTCAAAATGAATTGATGCAAGTTTTGTATGATGTTTTGTGACATGCAGTAAAGTATGCTTTGCTCCGTAAGAAACATTTCTATTTCTGGTTATACTGATCAAAATTTAACTTTCAAAATTATTTTTTCAGTAATTTCAGATATTATCGATGTTTCATAAAATTCGAGTTGTCGAATGAAACCACTTTTTCAGCGACAAATGGTTTGAAATAATTTTGAGAAAAGTGAAAAAAATTTTTGAAACAAAAGATTTTTTACATCAAAGTCCTCAATGAAAATGTTTTTGCAAAAATGAAACACTTTCTGTAAGATGTGAAATGAAAGCTCTTCATTGCAATGGTGAAGATAAATTTAAAGATGGTTGATTGATAATTTAAATTTTGATAAATTCCAATTTTATTTAAAAATCCGATTGAACTTAAAATTAACTCATAATCAAAAATTCTATTCAGCGAATTTAGTTTCATTCATTTAAACATTAAAAATGATTGAATCCTATAGTTCAATCATCTACTGATTGAATTTCTACGTAGTTTCGCGTTATTTAAAAGTATAAAAAACGAAAGAAAGATTATTGATTTTTAAGCTCGTCTCTTATCTTTGTTACTTCGAACTTCTCTAAACTTTGTAAAATCTTATTTTCGATAATAAAATAAATCGTTCGCTCGAAAAAGTAGAGGCTTTATAAAAATTAAGAATGACAGCGAATATTATTGCACTCACTGATATTCAATCGATTTCGCGTCTTCTTACCTTTCCTGCTTTTATTCACGCTTAAATTCATTTCATTTCCTTTCGCTTTCAAACACGCAACTAAAGGTGTTCTCTTTTTCCTGCTGTGAATTCGCGCGAAAAAAATCACTCTTTTCAAACTCGAAAAAAGAGAAGAGTGCGAAACTAGTAACAAAAGCGGAGATGTTTCAGCTTAATTCATGGCAAAATTTAAAATTTAAATAACAAAAGTCAGCGAGACATTCTACTACAATATACGTTTTCAGAGATATTTTAATCGATATTTAAAGTGTAAACGCGTGTTTAATGATTGAGACACGCTAATTCGTTTTATGAAACTTTTCAACAAAAAAAAAATTAATTACTTTGTGTGGTGACGTATTGAGTCTCGCTTTTGTTTTTGATTTGCACATAAAAGTCTATTACATCAATAATTTTTCTTATGCGACATTCACTCGCAATTATTTTCTCGTTCCTTTTTGCTTCTACTGCAACTAGTTTCATCATTAGCGCTCTTTTTGCACTTGTAAACTACAACGACTTTTCATAACGTAAAATTGAGTTTTTTCTTTTATTTTTAGTCTCTACTTGTCATAAGAGCACAGAAAATCGCGGTTAAATTTTTTAAGAATGAATATATCGATTAAAACAATCCACTTTTCAAGTATTTTTGAAACAAGTAATGAAATCAGTTGTTAGACAAAAGTTTAATTGATTGATTGAGTTGGTTAGGTTAATTAATGGCTTGGAAATGAACATTAAGCGTAATAGAAGTTTCTCATTGATAATGTTGACTATATCGTCTTAATTTATTCTATCTATCATGATAATTTCGTATCCATAATTAACCGCATCAACAATTAATGACAATCGACAAGATAAACTCTAAACACAGAGTAGATTCCATTCACATGATGATTCAGGCTTATTACTTTGGCTTAGAACAAACACTAGCGCACAGAACCAACCGAGTTACATTCTAATAAATATCCAATCTGTTTGTTTAAAAATAACAAATGGACTTAGTACGATAACTGTGGATTAAAACCCTACGCCTACAATGGCTTACGGTCAATCAATTCTTTTGCGTTATAATTACTAAACCTTAGGTACTCAGTCAACATATTTTAAGTGACAAACAAATTAAATAACAAAATCAATTGCAAATGAATCCTGTCGATCACAGTTCGATCAAGACTGTCACGTCAAGAGTAACTCAAGTTTCCAAATGACCAAAGCAAAGAAAACAAATTTTTGACAAGCTCGATTTTTTCAAAAATTATTTGACTCTAAATGATATAATCTTACTGCTTATTTGTATTCAAGAAAGCAATTCTTTTAAGTCTCAAGTCTCCTATGTTAAAAAGTATGAAAGAATGATAATGATTAATGTTGTTAGTGAAAAGCTGGCATTTATTTTTCCAGATAAAAGGAAACACGATTCGTTTGCCGAAAAAGTAGATTATTTTCGCGAATTCGACGAGCGAAACTCGACTGCGAAGATATTAAACGTAAGATTCGTCAAAAATAAGAAACTGATAATAAATGAACTGCAATCTTTTCTCATCGATCGAAACGCCATTGTTTGATTTTTTTACAAAGCCAAGCAAACAGAACCAGCAATTTATTTTACACTTACTCTTATATGAGATTTCAACGACCATTATTACTTTTGTATTTCGCCCATTTAATCATTTAGTTTGATCATTGTCGTACATTAATTGTGCATTTAATTTCTGTTTTTCTCTTTTCCGTTTATTGAGTTTGATTATGTGAAAATATTCTATTACTTGAATTTTATTGTGTCAGCTTTGTTTCATATTTCATATTTTCATATTTTGCTTCAGTTTACTATCAACGTTGATTTATTGAGTAGCAATTTATTGTGATTATTTCTGTACTTGTTCTTCAGCAAATTCTGTCGCTCCCACTCATTCAATCAATTAAATAAAACTGGAGAAGATTCACCAATATTTTACGGATAAAACAAAAAATAAAAATTGTTTCTGATTAGATTCTTCATAAATTAATTTAACGAATTGTAAGATTGTAATTTTAAGATCTTTTTTTTAAATAATGATATTAAAACATTTTTTCAGTAACTTCAAATAACAACGTAAATTTAATTGAATTATTAATTTGTACTTGCTGGCTGGTAAATCTTTCATGAACTTTTAAAAGCAAGAAGTTCGCAAATTTTTTGTTTATATTTAAATAACTTAATTGATTTGATTAATTGAAACAATATATGTTACATAAAAATGCTCTATTTACGAAAAATAAGCAACGAACAAATAGTGAAAAAGTGTCAAAATTTTTTGCTCAGTATTTTATTAAAAGCATGTAACTTATTTTGACCGTAGCTATACTATTTGAAGCGTAAACTTCGCAAGATCTCACTTCTTCTCTCAATTGGTAAATGTATTCTTTAAGCTTACACACTTCTTAGCTCGCAATAGTCTCTTGTGTAAATTAGCAGAAAGTTTGTATAGAAAAAATAGTCTAATTACAACTCCACGCACAACTTGTTTGAGCGAAATAACATCTAAAATGTTTAAATGGTTCCTTTTCTCATATGAGAGCTTTAATTGAATGAAGCGTCTGTTCTTACGAGAATTTTCGTTTATTTCTTTCATATAAGCACGGAATTACTTGATCAAAACTAAAAGATCATTTTATTAAAAATAGCAGAGTTATTAAGGCTATACGAAAATGAAATAAAAATAGCTATATAACGATAATACAAGACGATAACTATTAGAAAAAGTTCTAATAAATCAACTCTTTGAAAAGAAATTTTGTTTTTCTATCTCCAAACTTTTTACATCTTAAACTTTTTGGATTTTGTTTTTTCACTACAAAGCAATGTCCATATTCGATGAATGTTTGCAGATCAACGACCTTTTGACATTTTAGATTAAGGCTTATCATGTATATTGTATTACCGAATCGTTATTGCTTTACGTTAAACAATTCTGAAAATTGAGCTTTTTAATATGACGCATTTTGAAAGATTTTGTTGATTTCTTTTTTCCGAATAGCTTTTCAAATAAGCTTTATTCAGGAAATAAATCGCAAACATCACTGTGTTCATTTATCGAGAATTTATAAAATATACATGAGAAGTGCTATACCAAAAGGAAATTACAGATGCATCTAACATATAGATTATAGTGATAAGATGATTTCGAAGTGAAAAAATAATCACTTTTTTTCAATAAAAAATCAGTTTGATTCCTGAAGAAAGTGCTTTCTTCATATCGAAAAAATGATTGCTTTTATCATGTTTACTTTTCTCTCTCTTGCGTAATGTGTGAAATCATATTACAATCGATTGCCTACTTACTCGCCAAATATGTTTTCCTTTTCTTTATCTAATTTAATACTAAATTCAAGTTTTTTATTTTTGTGTCAATATAAAGATCAAGTTCTGAATGTTGCAAGCAAAAAATGAAACACGTTTTTGCAACTATTATATAATTTAACTTACGCTATATAATAGAGGGGGAAATGAGACACGGAAAAATCTAAAATTCTTGTAAAGAATGACGTGGAAATGGTTGGTAATGGGATGGAGTTTTTAAAAAATTTTGTAACAATGGCATTGTGATGGTAATGAAATTCGTTGTAATGTTTGCACATTTCAATTTTATTGTGTTTTTCGCTAGTTATTGTGGTTTAAAGAGTTCAACGAATTACGGATTAAACTCATGGTACGGGTTAAAGGGTTTGACAGGACATGGGATTTAGAATCGAGACAGCCCTTAGCTCACGGGGTAGGGGCGGTTTGGGATTTCCATTTTCATCCCGTTTCCACCTTTTCTATATAACATTTAGTTAAAAAACAATTATTGCAAATTAAATCTAATCGAAATCGAAAAGAAAGTTTTTAAATTTGTTTAGCATTATTTTCCTCGCGAATTACTCAGTTCAGACTCTTTGAAATTTATTTACATGTTGATTTATAATTTCCGCCATAAAGATAAGCAATTTTTATTGAATAAATTTACAGTAAAATGGTTTATTATTGTTCGATAAACCTTTTTATAATAAATTTATTCAATTGATAAATTTTGTTAAAAATTTTCTCTTTTAGAAACATTCCCCATGAATGATTTCAGAGATTTTTCTATGAAATTTTAGTAAAAAAAAGTTGCAAAGCTATTTAAAACTCTTTTGGGGCAATAATTACTTGCGAACTTTGTAATTAAATATTTCACAAAAATTTTGTTTTCTTTGCCTTCGGCTTACGTTTCTCGCCGATTTTCATTCAAACTGTGTTAGTGAATTCTTTTAAAGCTTTTAGACTTTGTTTAAATAAATGAAAGCTTTTCATCGGTTATTACTTATGTTGATTTGCCGAAAGTAAAAATATTTTTATAGCATAACAACAGTAATAGTAAGTACAGTTATAGTTACAGCTAATATTTGTCTGTTTCATCTGTTTTAATTTCTCATAGTCATTAGGTGCATTTGATTCGTTCTTTCATTTTCGATGTGTGAAAGATGTATCGATTATTTTAGCTAAATTTCACTCTTAAATTTTTCCACGCAATTTCATTTGATTCAAATCAACTACTTTTTGAATTTCATAAAAGTTAAGCTCATGTGCTCAAGAGCGCATCAAAAGAAAAATTTTACATAAGAAATAAGACCATTCTCATCAAATACTTCAAACAATTTTCATTCTTTCTTCAAGCTCATCTAAAACTCTACTGAAATCTCTTTAAAGTATTATTCCTTGTATGTTTATTTTTCATTTAAAAAGCTTCAAATTCTTCTTCAAATTTTCACGTCTAAACGCAAATTAAATTGATACTCGTTGATTACTCTCAAGAAAGGTTTCTTCACTGAACTCTTAAAGCACTCAATCGAAAGACAAATTGTGAATTTTATCGATCAACTTAATTTTGACTTGGTTGTTATTGACGTGTCTTTCGCTTAATATATTCACAATTCATAATTCTTGTTCATTTCATTGTTTATTTCGGCTCAGCTTATTGCCGAACGGATGAACAACATATCTTTGAAAATCAAATTTCTTTTGTATTCAGTTTATTGTATGTGCGTTGAAATTGACGGTATGAAAGCCGAACACAGAATAAATGAGAAAAGCAATTGCCTCATCAATAAAAATGGTGCGGTTTTCGAAAATAAGGTTTTCTCGCTAATGAAAACAGTAATTCGCAGACGCTGCTCAATAAGTCGACTGCAAGCTTCTATTTGAAATAAACCGTTAACAAGCTTCAATTGTCACTTCAATTAATGCTGCGAAGGAATGCACGACGACACATGTCAAATAAGCACGAAGAAGCGAATTTGTATCGCGTTGCCTTTCCTTTGGGAACTTCTTCAAAATGAACACAATAACACAGTCGAAATGAGAGCAGAATTTAATGTAAGAAATGCGAATGTTTGCAGTGACAAAAGCTTTTGCTGTAAACATTTTCGATTTCTTCCTCAAAAATTGCGTTTCCTTTAAGAATTAAATAACAAATCATTCGCCGCCGCAAAAGATACAAACATTGATCACAATTGATTGCGTGTATTACACAAGCATCTTTTAAATAAATTTTTCAATTACAAGTTGACCTGTTAACTCTTTTTACACTGAATATAATTGCGTGTTTAAATTCGCCTTTTTCCATAAACATTGATCTTAATTTTTTCCTTTCGATTTTTTAACGCGAACAAGGAAAAAACGAAAGCATGATCAATTTGGAAAATGCAAGAGCTAAATTATCTGTAATTCTCTTCTGCGCGCTGCCGTCTAATCCCATTCCTTCGATGTGTCAACGTAAAGCGAAAATGAAAAAGCAAATGTAAATCAGATTAGCTCTCTGTCAATTCTTCGCTTTTCTCACCTTTTCAGCTTTGTTCGCTTTCTAATCTAGTTTGATTCTTTTGCAACAAACTTTTCTAAAGCCATGTAATTTCATACCCAGCGTCTGAAAAATTTTTCAAATTGCTTCATAATTTGATTGAAAATACTCTCCGATGCTTTTTCATGTCTTATTGCTCTAAATTTTCGTTCAAATATATTTCGCACTGCACTTAATTCACTTTTTTAATACAAACGCTTCTAAAAGCAATTCATAAAAGAGAATTGAGAGTATGTTTGCTGAGCGATAGAATTCATTTTCCATTTTTTCTTTTCTGCATTAAATCTTTTTATTATTCTCGTTTTTTTGCCAATGAGATTCATAGCTTGTTCGATTATTCGATTGTTCGATTGTGTAGATGAAAAGATCAAGTTTGTTTGATTCTTTATTTGAATAGCATTATCTGCATCAGTAAAAAATATTTTCCGGCTCAGTGCTATGGATGAGAAATAATAGCAAATCAAATAGGAGAAAATAAAAATGATTTATTTAAATAAGAAATTTTTGCCGAAAGTAAGCGAAATTGATGTCATTTCTAACCACTAATTTTAATTAAATTTAGCTTAAAATGTACACAAAATTCAAACGTGATTTTTTGTTGTGAATCAATAATTTATCGCTTTCAAGACTAAATCATCCAAATAAAATAATCAAACATTTAACATAAAAAATCGAAAAGCGTTTTGAAATTTTCAATCAGAATATAGCAAAGAAAAATAAAAGAATCAAGTCTTCCTCGAAGAACATAAATGATTTCGCAAAATGTTTATCGCTTTTAAGCTAAAAAGAAGTTTAAAGTGAAACGATTCAAGTTTGGAGTATTGGTAGTTGAAACACTCGATTACACTTTGTTTCGATCACAGACAAAATGAAGCTCGTTCTGAAAAATATTTACTCGTTAAGCTCAAAATGTCTCTGAGGATTCAATTTATAGAGATAGCGCTACGGAAAGTTATTTTCTATGAGTGACGGAAAAAATATTGTAAAAATGATCGATTTTACTTGCGCAATGTTGCAATTTTCGGAGACAGTTTTGAATAAATTAAAAGAAGTCAATTATCTTTTACAACGAATATAGCAAGAAGCAGAGTGTAGCTCTTTTCATCTCTATCTCTTTCGCGTACATGTTTTAATAAATCATTAATGTCACGCTTTGGAAGTATTTTTAATCTCCCTAAAAACGAAGCTTAATTAAATCGCATGTTTCGCTTTGATAGGAGAAGTGGTATTGTGTCATTCATCGACCGTTTACGAACGTTTCTCTCACATAGGTTCATTCGCTTACTCAAAAATATGAACTAAATTTAAGAAAGAGAGCAAAACAAATTAAAAAGGCAATACACATATTCACCCGAACAACTTTTAACGCTGCAGGATGTAAAATGCGCTTAACGCACATCTTTTTTCTGTCTTTTTGCTTTATCTGTGAACTCTTTCAAACGAATTCTATCCGGTCATCACTTTTTCTTGTACTTCAGACGCTCAATATATGCATGAATTTATGTTTGATGAAGTTCTTTCATATTTTTTTGAATTCAGCCAAACACAAACAGAAAACACATCATTTCCGAAATTTTTGCACTCGTCGAATAGAATCTTGCAGATGTGAAAATGATAAAGAGAAAAAAATCGGAAAGCACATCGTATCATTTTCACACCAACACTGATGTTAATGACAATAAGTAATGTTCGCTCTCTAGCAGCATCTTAAATCCTCTCTTAAATCAGTTCACACTTTTATCGCTTATTCTCCCCTCTCTCTATCGTTCTCTTGCTTCTCTCTACATCTCTGTTCACTCTTTTATCACATTCTCTCTCTTACTATCTTCCCAACAATGATCTGCAATCAGTCAGAAAAAAGGAAGAGAATTCTTTGTTTCCATTTACATGAATTATTGAAATGAATGTAATCTCGTTTTGTTCCGTACCCATTCACTTTATTCGCTTTTATCTAAATCACGCGATAATCATATGCATTCTCTTTCTGTATTAAATCAAAAAATAATTTAAAGTGATTTCCTAAGCGAAAAAGTAACTGTTGAGAAAGGAGGCCATTTTAAAATGCAAATTCTTTTCAAAACTTTTCAAGTAATTTCTCTCCTTCTTTCATATCGCAAAATCAATTTCTTTAAAAAGCAAAACAAAACGTTTCTCGATAATAAAATTATTTGCAAATTGTTTGAGTTTTTCGTTTTGCAGTGAGCGAAACTAAAAGGCAAAGATTCAAAATTAATATGCGTCGCTTTTCATTTTCATTTTCTCTTTATCATTCTTCTTTCTCACAAGCGAATCACTACATTTGATAAGCAATATAAGAACCGAAGAATCAAATTTAATGTAAATCGCTTATTTTCAAATCAGTTAAATTTTTTTGATTCTTAAAATGAATGGCATCCATTAATATGGCTTATATAAGCAAACAGCTTCTTTTGAGCGAAAAATTCAGCGACGATGATTTAGAAGCTGTATTAAATCTTACGAAACTCTTTTTTGACTCTTATAAGAGAAATCGATTTGCATTAAATTTTTAAGTCATACAAATTTCATTTTTTTCAGTTTTCGTGCTTTCATTTCGAAAATTTATGAATTCAAGTTTTTGAAAATCGTATAACTTTTTGCTCCTCAATATATTAAATTACACGCTTTCACTTCTTATCAACGAATAGTCCTAGTATTTCGAAACCAATTGATTCTATGATTTGAAAGGTCTATAGCTTAGAAAAAATTATTTTGCTGTCTTATTAGTTAAAATAAAGTTGTTCGATGTTTATTTTAACTAAACATCGAAATTCTTCGGCCTTAAAATGCAGAAGTAATAATTTGTTCAAATCTTCATTCATCTTAGTAGATTAAGCTTTTATTTATTGAAATCTTCCACTTCGTGATTGGTTCTCAAAATTCACTGCCAATTAAAAATTTTACCTTTTTCTAATATTCAATTTGAGTTTGATTTCAAAATATCTTTTGCAATGCTTGCAAATGCATTTCAAGCTGTAAAATGAAGCTTTTCACTATATAAAACCTTGAGAACATTCATTATTATTATTATCTGGCTTCTTATTTCCAAAACGAAAGTTTGCATTAAGTTTTTGATACGTGCAAAATCAATTGAATTTTTCCATTGAGTTAGTTATTGAATTGAGATTCTCATGAGTTTTTTGAATAAAGTTGAAAACATTTCTTCGGTGAATTCATTGTTCATATATGAAATAATTATTTAAATTATTTCACTGCATTTGAGAATGGTTTTGCTCTTCTTTCGCATTGATGCATACAAAAAGATTTGTTCAACATTTTTTCCAAATGCCTTTTTTGCATAAAAAATGTTTTATCTACTCTACATTTCGTTCAGCTTTTTTGAACTCGCGCTAATCAAATGAATCTATCTCGTAGCAAAATTTCAAATTCTTTGAAGATGCGAAATTTTGGTTCTTTTTGACTTTTATCGTATGTCAAAAGTGTTTGATAAGCTTGTTTTGATGCGAGTACGAATGGAGCGAATGTGAATAAAGGTACGACGAAAGCGTTAAAATCCCTTTGTAAAGAGAAACTCTCTTTCTATTCTCGCGTCAGAAACTTTTGCAAAATATATTAAAAATGTTCCTCTTTGTGTTTGGCGTTTTGCTTCTTCAACGAATGAAACGTGGCTTTCGACGAGATGTCAAATTTTTGAGCACTAAGCTTCTCTGAATTTAACGACGGTTTTAGCTTCTCAAAGGACCGAATTCCGGCATTCAATTCTAGTGACAACATTGTGAATGGCAAATACTCAAGAATGACGATTATGTCGCCAATGCTTGCCCTACTAAAATGCTCCTCTAATGCATTGAAAGGTTGAACAAGTGTAGAAAGGAAATCAATTTTAATCTTTTCCATGAATGACATATTCTCTCGTCTATCATTTCAATGCATACAACGTTTGACATATCAAAAAGCAAATAATCGATGATCGCATGTGAACAAAATTCATATTTTGTGATTTAAATTCAACGAAATGATCAAAATGCATGGATTAACTTGCTTGAATTTCATTTTCTTAAAACAAAATTTAGAACTGAATTTGGGAATTGATTTTATTGCAAGAAATTTTTATACGCAACTTTTAAGATGAAAGATTGTTTTTATTTTGAAACTCGATTATTTCTTTTCAAAACTAAAATTTTACAACTATTCTCTATCCGATTAGAGTAAAAATGTTATTTTTGGTATTTATTATTTAAATTTCAGTTAGAAACAATTTCATTCTGCTTTTCAAATAAAAATTTTAATCAAATTTGAGCTCTAGAACATTTAATCGTAGAAACAAAATTCTTTCATGAAGCTTTTATGCATAAATGCACTCGTGGCTACGTTAATATTTTATCTTATCCATTGAAAATTCAAGTTATAAATGAAAAAGATAGCATTTTAATGTGGCCATAAGTGCGCCTATGTTTTTATTTTTAAAGTTATTATTTATGCGAAAATGAGTTTTGAAAATATCGATTTATTGAAAATGAGCAAAACTTAGTTAATATTTATTCACGCACAGTGCGAAGATTGAACATTTCACTTCTTCATTTCAATTTTTCGAAAATTATAGTTTTGTTTTTCAAAAATTCAAATTGACAATATAGCGCCTGCTCTTTACAAAATATTAAAATTTAATTAAGATTACATATTTTACTTTTGTTCGTTGTGTATTTTTATCTCTTTTTCCGATTGATTTTAGCGAAATATTATGAAAACAACGCTTGATCGAAAAAGTTTAGCTGACTTGCGCTTTATTGCTAAAATGAATAAAATAACAAAGAAGAAATTAAATTTGATTAAAATACGATATTTAAATCACATCTGTCTGACTTTTATATTCGTTATTAAAGTTACGAAATTACTTTTGAAATGACAATCAAAAATCTGTTTCGATCTTTATCGACTTCCCACTATTGGTGAAATGATTTATCAAATTTCGGGTCTCTTAAATCTTTTCATAAAATATTTGCTTTTAACAATATGGAAGCACAAAAAACTTTCGACAATAGCGATGCATTCAATTTATTAAGTCAAAGTTTCTTTATGACAAATATAATTGCGATGAGCATCCACCAAATAAAGTAAGCAAGCAAATAAAAAATTGCTTTTTCTTCCTCGTGATCGATATTTTTACTCTTTTTCAATGCTGTCGTAATCGAAGCAAACTCGAATAAAATGCATAACAACGAGTGCCTGAGATGATGCATGGCCAGTGGATTAATGCAAAAGTTAAATACTCCACAACTTGAGTATTATGTTTATTTGAGGCGAAGCACTGATTCGAGTGAAATTAATTCAGAAATCAATCATCATTGATATTCACATTGGAAATTTGATTGAAGCCACGCTTGAATTCGAGTGTAATTCAGCGAAAGCGCAAGCAAAGCGAATGCAGAGTTGCAATGCAGAGGTGTAATGCGGAGAAGAGTTATTCGAGGCGAACAGAAACATTGGCAACAAAAGAGCGTTGTAAAGATAGAATGAAGGCAAGCAAGAAGCATTCCTTCGCTCGCCTTTCAAGAATTTTTTACGAAAAACAGTTATTTAGCTCACAAAAGAATGCAAAAATATGCAAACTTTTAGTTTTATTATGCTCATCTTCTCTGCGAAGCGAGAAAATCGAACTTAAAGAATGCTCTTGGAAATGATTGCTTAATTTGAGAGGCAGAATTGAAGTAGGAAAAAGTGAGCGAGTGAGTGAGAGAGAAAGAGAGAGAAAAGATAGTAAATGTTGAACATTGTTCGCTAGATTTAGTAAAGTAATGAAACGCAATTCAATGCATGCTTGACTTCTCTCTCCGTTTCCTTCCTACGGAGGAAACTGCAATTTGTGTGCTCTGCGTACGTCGCGTGAGACACAGCGAATCAATTATCAATCAAGAGATTTTTGCGACTTAGCCTCGCAATTCAATTAAAAGTTACGCACATTGTTAACTTCATAAAGTAAATAAATTAATTGACATGTGTTCGACAAGCTCTGCAATCTCAAGTCGCCGCGTTCGCAGCGCCAACGTCGAAAACGCAGCTCTCACCCTTTTTCTCTTCCATTTTTATAGGTTACGTGATTCGCGAACAGCCGTGCACGCATTGCGGTTCAGATACATTTGCCTGCGGAACAAATGGCATCGCAAACGGTTTGGGCAAGAATTGTACGTGTATACCGAACAAATGGCGATGTGATGGCGATATCGACTGCAATGATTCTTCGGATGAATTGGGATGCGGTGAGCGCGGCAAATCATTCGCATACAATGAAGCGATTTTTTACATTTTTGTTTAAGCAATCGATGCAAAACATTGCTTTATGCGTTTTCTCCTTTATTGCGCCTTCATTTCCTTCATATAGCGAACTTTTCTTGCATTCATTGCATTAATCAAACATAACGAGTTTTATTTTGACCGACAAAAATATTTGAAACGAATCCAAAGTTTTTGTCAGTTTCTCAGCTCGACGAGCATTCAATTTATTTTCTTCATTTGTTTTTCATTTCCATCCTAATTTCGCGTTCTTCACGATTCAAAGCGCAATCGATTGCTCTTTGTTAACCAAAATTAACCCATTTCGCTCTCCATTTTCAAACATATCAAATCACTTTAATCAATTCTGGTGTTAATCGTTGAAGCTTTGCTGCAAGCAAAATACATTGAGATACCAAATACCTTAAAATCTCGCATATAACGCAAATCTAAATTTCAATTGTTGAATAGCGTGAAACCTCCCCTAAGGTCATCTCTGTTAGGCGGCAACTTACACTTACGGCAGCATAAATAAAATACCGACTAATGTGAATTCAATTAACAATAATCTCCTGAAAACCACTTCTCAACGATTAGAATATCTGCATTCTTAGGTAGCCGTGGTAGAAAGGATCCACTTTAGTATTCTACTATTGAAATCATACCCATCTCGCCTTATAATCTCTTATTGCCATAGTAAATACCAATAAATTGGAATTTTAAGTTCTAAATTTTCGGACTTGTGTGGTAAGAAAAGGTTTAACATCTATCATGCCAAAGCTAAGGTGACAAAATGTACCATGTTCCATATTCCTTGATTTTTCAATTAATTTTGAATGCATGTTATTCCGTTTCACGCGAATTTGTGGTTAATGGATTTAAAAAAAAATCATAAATATTTAGACAACATTAGCGAAGAGTTCATTTAGTAGAATTTCCACCTGATGATGATGAAGAAATGTCTACAAAAATTACATTCGAACGAATTCACAGATTCGTTAGGTTAATTAATAATTGAAGCTGAAGATGATTTTTGAATGTTCGCGCATTACAAACACCTTTGATTTTCTCAATAAAATTACTTTTCGTCAGCTAACGCGCGCGTTATATGCGGATTTTAGGGTACTTCCTTTTTACTTTCATTGAATTCACTGCACTTTCAAGCATTAGAACTCAGAAGCGAGTTTATTTTATTGCCTACTTGTAAAAACAATATCCAACTTCAAATTAACATGTACTTTCATTTAGTTCAGCTTCGTTTAGCACACTAACATCTGTTGAAAGAAAATTGTTTCGGATTATAGTTACAACATAACTCAAAACTTCTGCCAAATATGCGCTTTACCCTAATCAAAATTAAGTGCACAGACTTTATCTAGATAAGTTAGCAAAATATTTCGACGGATCTGTGCTTTTTGTAAACTCGTCGCTTAAAGCATGCGATTTAACGTAAAACTTTCTACAGGCTTCGAATAATTAATTGCCTATCTTTGCCATTCAAAGTAACATTTTTCAATGCATTTTGTCGATAAGACAGCCAATTAATTTCTCGAAGCTGTATATGAAAAGTAAATTCGAAAGTCCGATTGCCTTTCGTTTGTTTTCAATTTTATGTGTGCGGAATTTGTGAGCCAATAAATGGACTTGCAAAACTATTGCCTCTACTCTTGTTCATACCTGTTTGAACAATCTTAAACTTGAAACGTTTTCTTGCTTTTCTTTTGAAAATTTTATTACACGAAATGCGAGCCATTTTTCATGATAAAGAAACAATAATAATAACCTTTCATTAGCTTGAGTTTTGAGTTGCGAATACTTTTTCACGTTCGAGTAGTTTATTACGAAAACTTCAACATTAAAAGGCACTCAACTTTAACTATTTCTATACACTCGAATGTTCGCCGAAAAAACTTATCACGTCTTGAAACACGATACATAAGAAAAATAAGAAAACAAGCGCTCGAAAAACCGCCATAAGTCTTATCAAAACTCGCTACTGTTTTCGCTCTCTCGAAAAGCTGCAGAGGTTAAATCAATTTTTCGATTCTTTCTTCGCTTATGAGATACAACGAATACATCATATAAAAAATTAAAATGCATTGAAAAGCGTTCGAAAGAGGCTATCAACATAAACCATTAATAAACGCAACGCTCAAAAACTTAAAACGCTTCAAATGAACTGGCAAATCGCTGAAAATTCGAGTTTTCAGCATTATGTCAAGTTTAGCGTATCAGCATTAAGTTAGACATGATTCTTGCCGAAGAAATATTGTCTATTTATCAGCTTTCGGCGATTAAATTTTTAATAATACTTAATACTTATTTATTTAGCTAATAGCTATTAGAATTACAAATTTCTTAAATAATTAATAACATTTCTTTTGTAAGGATGAATACTTGATGCATTCTTACATTCTTCTGGTAATTTACTCTCGAACTTTGCATTGATTTTCAAATTTCATGTCACATTTTGGAATTGACTTTGACAAAAATCTGTTTTCGCTCTCTTAACTGACAACGAACGATTATTCGCATTTATAATCTGATGAAATGCGAAAGTAAACTTCGCACACTTTTCAACGGTAAAATTTTAAACAACAGAAAACGTTTGAACTCGAAAAGCAATTATATTCGATTAAATTGAAGTTTCTTTTCATGAGCTCTTGAACTAAGCAGCTATTAAAAAGAATTGCAAATTTTTTCATTATTAAATTTAAACTCAGAAAAGATTTTCAAAATGAGGCATTTTAATATGCAAATTGAAGCGAAAAAAATTGTTGGCAAAAAATATAACGAAATTGCCAAATAACTGTTTTTTAAGCGCGCTCACAAAAGCTTAATTCATGCTTCTGCCACCGCAGCATTAAAGCTTTTCGCTTCAAAACATAATCACATTCGTTTCAATGTGCTAATTACTGATATTTGTATGAAAGTTTAACGCTCACAAATCAATAATCTTCATTTGCATTTTGGTTAAAAAAGGCTTTTCAAACTTTTTTTCTCTCGGCGTTTTTTATTTAATACAATTTCTTTGATTGCTTTGCGTCAAGTTTATTATTTTTATTTGCTTTATGATAAACATAAGCACAAATTTAAGAAATTACTTTTTTGCTTTCTTTTACGAAAAATATTCATTATTCAAGTGAGCGCTCTGCTTCTTGAAGCGATCAAACTCAACAAGTGACAAACTTTATAATTCAAGATGAAGAATGTTCTTAGAAAGAAAATGTGAGAAATGTACATTACTACCATAATAAATTTTGTGTGAAAAATTAAGAGCAAATTTTTCTTTCAAAAATTAACATAGAAAAGCATTATAAGGCACTCATTTCGAGAATAGAGATTCGAGAAGAGCTATTAGCAATACCAATCTTGGTATATCGAAAATTAGCGATGGAAAAGGAGAAAATTTTAATAAGCTATCATATAATACACATTTTATTCCATATTTTTCTTAATTTTTCATCAAATATTTAAATCTACATTTTCATCACTGTCTTTTATTTCAGCATTTGATTTTTTCATTGCTCAAAGAGTCTCACACACTTCGTGTTTGAGATTTCGATTTGATTTTAGAAATAAATTTTCCAATCAATTGAACAGCAAGCATTTGTTGAACATTCGAGTGTTTGAACTGGTTCCTCAGTTCAGATTGAATTTATGATCGATTTAAAAAAATTCTCTTTATAGCAGCACTAAAATAAGGCTTACGAAACTCTTTTTCAGCCCCAGATCCAAGCTGTTTGTTTCATTTTAAATTTCAAAATGTCTTCAATCAAAGCAAAGGATTTTCTAACGAAATTCATGTTCATTTGGTCATAAATAATTATATTTCTTTATTTTTAGAAAATTATTATCAATTTTAGTCTTCAACTTTATTAATTTTTTAAATTAAATCAAACTCATAATGAGCACTTTTCTTTTTGTTTGTTGATAAAGCTTTCCTTTTAAATCTAGAGCAAACCAAAAAAGTTTTAATTAAGTATTTAGAGTCCAATCTTTAATGCTGTTAATATATCGCAGTGAATTCAGTCTTATCGCAAGCGATATTATTAGTAATTTATTTTATTTTAAATCTCAAAGCAAATTTTGTCACTTTTTTATCATTAAAATTTTGTATGTATTGCCGAAATAGATACAACGATGAAATAATTCTATTTTTATCATCAAGAGTGAACAGAAAGTTTCGATTGGAGCTTAAAACGTCATACACCGCACAACTTTAAGTAACATTCTCTATTATTATATAATTTCGCTCATACTTCCACCCAATCGAAACTTTCTTTCACCCATTACATGTGTAATGCAGTTTATTCAAATATACGTTTTCAAATTCAAATATAATGTGCATATACAATGAATTGTATAAATGAGTTTATTCGACTTTATTGGATTTCAGTTTTAGACGAAAGTTCTTCAATTTTCAAACGATAACTTTTCCATTTTGCATAGCCATACATGTCTGAGCGAAAAAATATTTATCTTCTCCATACATTTAATATTCAAATGAACCAACTTTTAAAGAAAAAAGATAACTTTTTGTCTAACGCTTTATCATGTTAAATGATTTCTGCTTTATGAATTAATTTACTTCTTCATTTAGTTTAATATTTGCATTGCTTTCAAAAGGCTTCGATCTTTTCAACTTTTGAAGCTCTCTTTTGTTTAAATTCTTAACATTTCTTTGCTTTTCGCTGACTTTACATTGCTTTGTAAGTGAATTTTGTGTTTTAATACTTTATTTATTTCATACACATGCACTTTTTAAAATGTTTCATCAGTAACAAATTCAGCACACTTTTTGATTAAGTTTTTCAATAATTAATTCGATTTTTATTTAACTATTAAAACCACATGTTCTTTGAAAGCGAATTAATCTGTTTCGTTTTAAAGTAACTCATAATCGCTGCAATCACTGTTTATGTGTTTTTTACACTCAAAACTGCAAATAATTTACACATTTACTGAAATAACTAAAAATATCATCGAAGTTTAAAAAATTTCGCTTTTAGATCGAGTATTTATTGTTAAACAATCTTTTTTTGCTTCAATTCTTGTGATTTTTGTGAACTTTGTTTAAAATCTGTAAATTTTTTATTTTAAAAACTTTTTTCAAGTTATATTTTTTAATGGTATGTGTTTGGATTGGTTTTAAATATAGATCGTCGCGATTAAAAACTAAAAATATCTAGTATAGAAGGAATTCTAGTTTTTGGCGATAATATTAAACGCGTGAAAGTAAGAAATCTTTTTTATCAAAATAATCGTGGTTTATTAATGAAAAAAATTTATTTTGAACATTTTATTGAAAGTTTTTGCGTTCGGATGATATTTGATTGTGAAACTATAATTGTTTTAAAAGTGAAAACACTAACAATCGCTTAAACTTCTAGCTTAATTCCATGTAGGTTTAAAGGGACCCCTAATTTTCCTCAAATATCATCGAAACGAATTAACTTTCAATAAAATGCTTAATATAAAAGTCTTTCATTGGTAAACGACGATTATTTTGCGAAATATTTTTATTCAAAAAAGTGATTTCTTACTTTGTGAACAGCCTTTAAAACGGTAAAACAGAGAAGTAATTAATGGAAGTAGCAGGACTTTATTTTTCTGCACAACTTTATTATAAAGTGAATTTTTGAGCTTTCATTCTTTCAACGCTAACAACGCTTGTAAGCTTGATGTGGATCCTATCGCTGCTTTAATAAAACATTTGGCGAATAAGTTTTATTTGAAAAAAAAACTTTATTGAAGAAACTCAAGAACGTGTCCATTCATTACAAATTCGTGATTACAACTGAAGAACATTAATTATAACAGATTCTAGATATGCTATATTTGAAAAATAAAGTAGAGTAAATAGCAATATACAGTGTTCACATAGATCGTACATATCGCTTGCAATATTTGTCAACGCGAAATTTGTTCCTTGATTTATTTTGAAAACTCCGAAAATCAAACTTATATGACTAATGTAATTTATTAATGTAGAATAATTCAAAACTTCGTATCATATAAGTTTAAATCTTTTTTTTTAACAAAAACACTCTTGAAGCATCATTTGCAATTAATGTTAATTTAAGCAACGAAAGTCGTGACAAAAATAAAGTCGACATAAATATTCGATTTTCACCAAAGTACATGAATTTTCTTATACATTCATCGCACTCGCTTTTTGCGATTCGTTATACATTTATTTTCAATCAATGTAAAAGCACGTTTTCAGCGTATGCATGTAGCATATGTCTCGCGTTCGTGAAATGTTTGATTTAATGATGCGATCGCATTAGTCGAGTGAGATAAGATAGCAAACACAAGAAATCGCGACTTCGACTCAACTGAGAATCGTGAAAAGTCGGAAACGTTGGCGTAGTCAAACTTGTCTTCATTACTACAAATCGGTACATATCAAATGCAGTACGCAAGCCAGAGTATAAATGCACACTTTTTGTTGGCAAACTTTCGCTAGTTAGGCAAAAACGACAAAATCAATGTTTCACCATCTATACGTTCTGAATTCCTAGCCTAAAGCTAAGTGCAGACAAAAGCTTATAGAACAGCGAATTACATTTATGTTAGCATTTTGTAGTGAAAGCGATAAAAACGAAAACATATTCACTTTTTATTCAGACACACAGCTTTTCTTCTTGTCCTTGCGTGTTTCCACAAAGCGTCTGCTCTAATTAAAATAAATTCATTAAAAATCTTCAAAAGCTCTTCAACCATCGCGCTTTTTATCATTCATATTTTTACATGTTGCATATTATAGTCTGCGGATATTAATTTTTCAAATAAGAGCTACCTTGCACTTTGTGAAGCATACATGCATTGCATTCAGAAGAGCAAGTAAGCACATACTTCATGCGGGTCATCATTTTGCCGAGCCAGTCAGAGTTATCATTTGTCTTCGATTCGATTGCGAGCAATAAAATGATCGAAGCTTTTAGTACAAGCGTTTTAGACAGCAAACATATAAAACGATTCTTTAGTCTTAATTTTCGCAGTGCTCAAAAAGGTCACTAATTCAATTGAAAACGTTTCGGTGAAGAGCGGCGGCTCTTTTCAAGTACGCTTCACTCTAAAATCACAATAAAGCGACTGGATAAGAAGTGCGAGTTCACTTCTCATGCTTACATTTCATTTTGTCTGTTCAATTCTTTTACTCTTCGACTTGCGTCACTTCAATTTTACGTCTCTTCGTTTTTAATCATTTTGATTTTCGATTTAAAAAATGTTAAATTAATTAGAATTTTAAAATCCTTTCTTCTTTTTGGAAAAGTTTTGAATTCAATTTCATTATCTCAGCAACCAAATATTTTTCCGCATTTCTTTTCTGATTAATAGTTTAATAGTTTACATTCTCATATCATATCATTTCAGTTGCTTAAAACATCTCACAAACTTCTTTTTCATTATGTATTATTGAATATGTATATCGAATTTGAAAATTTTTTAAATTTAAAAAATGAAATTATAAGCTTCGAATTAAAAAGATTTACTTTTCTCTAAAACTAAACAAATGATTTTAAATTCCACTTTTATTTCTTTGTAAAAAAAGGGCAAAGCTTCAAGCAAATATTCATTTTATTCAATCTTTTTATGCATTGAATGCGCTTACTCTGATATTTTAATAAGTGAAAATAGAATTATAATCTTTAAACAAAAAGAAATTTAAGTGCAGAAAATTTTGAATAATTGAATTTAATAATGAGACATGAAAAGTCAAATTTATTATTTGAAAATTATTATGAAAAAGTAATTAAAAATCAACTGAAACATGTGTTAATTGAATTACTTTTCATTTGAATACAGAGAATCCAATTTGTTCGAAGGAGCATTTCATATGCTCGAGTGGAAGATGCATACTCAAACAATGGTGGTGCGATGGCGATAACGATTGTGGTGATAATTCGGATGAAGATGACTGCGAGCCGAGAACGTGTGACGCGAACACAGAATTTCAATGCGTTAATGGAAGGTGCATCAAACGCGAATGGAGTTGTGATAAAGACGACGATTGTGGCGACGGTTCTGACGAAGAATGTCGTAAGTATAGTTTTCGTTCTCTCACTTCACTTTTTCAAAAGAGAATTTTCTCCGTTTCATATTCACAGCAAACGTAAAAATGATTCGCATTGCTTTTGTGCACAATGCATTCGATAATTGAATTTTCTCTTCATTCAAAGTTAGCCTGTTTCAAAATGCTATCTACGAAAATTTAAAACGCTCACAGCTAATCTCAGCGCTATTTGCGAATGTTTTCAATAGTTTTTTGGCAGAGAAAAAAGTAAATGAAAATTCTTTTGTCAGACACTGTTTGCTTTGCTCGCTATCTTCTATTTAATTCGCACTTTTGAACGCCGAAACGACTTTGTAATGTTTGATTACAGAAAAGTTTGCGGAGAAAAGAAAAGACGTTTATGTTTTATTAAACGAGACTGAAACCATAAATCATTTACAGCCGGTCGTCCGTGTGCCACTTCGGAGTTTCGTTGCCACAAAGGAGGCTGCATCTCGCTACAATGGCATTGCGATTCCGACATCGATTGTCAGGATGGCTCTGATGAATTAGATTGTGGTAAGCCTTCTCACTCTCTTTGTTTTTAATCTCACGCTTCTAATTAAAGTGGCAAATCTTTTGTGACTCATTTCATGTCTCACTGTCAAGAACAAAAATTGAGCGATTTTCATTTTCGATCAGATTTAGTTCCACAGGAGCACGTCTCGTGTCCCTCTGGACAACATCGCTGCAGAAACGGCCGATGCATATCTGAAGCTTACCGCTGCGATGGTGATAATGATTGCGGAGATTGGTCTGATGAAGAGAAATGTGGTTTGTTCACTTCAAATGCGAGTAACTTGAACAGTGTTTGATTATGTTTGTGTTTAGAAGGCAAAGTGGAATGTCGAACGGGCGAATTTAGATGCACAGACGGTCAATGTATAAATCTTGACTGGCGATGCGACGGCGACAAAGATTGCGATGATAATTCGGACGAGAAAAATTGTCGTTAGTATTTTACATTTCATTATTTTTTTCAACGCGAGCGTCTTCGGCTTATTTTTTCTTTCGCTGTAAATAAAATTTCAGAGCGCGACATTTACATTTTCGTCAAATCTGAATGTGTCACAAAATCGATTTTTCTTTATTGCACTGCATTCAACGCGAAACACATTGTCGGCGTTTCGTTGCGCGACAAATTCAATCTCATTCATCGTTTCGACTATTTTTTTGTGTCGACGATGTGTTCGCTCAATATTTACGCTCACATTTTCAGTCGATGCACTTAATTAACATGGCGAACGCGAGAAAAAAAAACTTTCGCTCGGCTTCGACAAACATTTCAGTCGCTCGCACTCGCTTTCCTTTCCTTCTCGCCTCTTTCTTGTAATCGTTTCCAGGACAAAAGGTGAAGTAAGCCGTCGTGATTTTAAACGCTTGACGGAAGCAAATAATATTTGGACTTGTTGTAATAAATTCGATTTCCATTCGAAACGCATAACGCGAAATGGCGTTCGTAAACGCTTTCAGGCATTTCGCTCTTCCGACTGTTGTTTTAATCAAATTTTTGCGCAAACTTCTTTTCTTCCTCGTCTTCAAAGATTGAAGCGCAAACAAATTTCCAAAGCTTGAATAAACATTGTGAAACAAAGTGTACATCCATAGAACAAAGATTATGTGTGTGATTCTGTAACTGATGCCGAAAGCAAACATTTCATTTCTGTATTTTCTGCCCTCTAAAGCAGCTTCAAAAACATGTGCTCCCGATGAATTTCGTTGCTCCTCTGGACGGTGTATTCGCAGCACGTGGCGCTGTGACGGTGACATCGATTGCAGCGATAACAGTGATGAAAAAGATTGCGGCCAAAGATCACAATGCGCCACTGGTCACTTTCGCTGTGGCGATGGCACTTGCATTAGTCAACATGATGTTTGCAACGGTGCACCAAACTGCCCCGATGGTTCGGACGAAGATGGCAATGGCACTTGCAACAATGGAACACCATGCAAAGAAGATGGATATCCGTGCCAGCATTTGTGCATTCCCACGCGCAGCGGTCATCATTGCGCTTGCAAAGAAGGATACGAGATTGGCATCGATGGCAGATCTTGTCTCGATATTGATGAATGCAGGCTCAAAGAACAAATCTGTAGTCAAAGGTGTGAGAATACAGTTCCTGGCTTTCAGTGTTTTTGTGCGAAAGGCTACAGAATGCGAAACGATAAAAGACGTTGCAAAGCCCTCGGTCCTCCACCTGTGATAATTTTTGCAAATCGCGTCGATATCAGAAAAGTTACTGTCGACGGCTTTGATTACACTGCCGTCATTAGTGATCTTCAAAACGCAATCGCCGTCGACTTCCATTACAATTCTCAACTCATATTTTGGTCGGATATCACTGCTGATGCCATATTTAGCGCTACTTTTAATGGTACAAACGTTACGCCAATTGTGACTGCAGGTTTAATAAGCCCTGGTGGTTTAACTATAGATTGGATAAGCAACAGGTACTTCTTTAATTCTCTCGTTTTTCTGTTCAAAATATTGTTTTAGATTGTTTTGGACCGATTCGGGTACATCGAGAATCGAGTTTTCCGCCCTCGATGGATCGATGCGAAAAGTGCTCTTTTGGCGGAACGTAGAGAAACCTCGAGCAATAGTCGTCGATCCCGAGGAAAGCACCCTGTTTTGGACCGACTGGGGCAATTCTCCTAGGATCGAAAAGGCTTTCATCGACGGAACTGGTAGAATAGCTATAGTCAATTCAAGTCTTTTTTGGCCAAACGGATTGACCATTGATTATCCAAGCAATCGCATTTATTGGGTTGATGCCAAGCATCATGTGATTGAGAGCTCAAACTTCGATGGCACTGATCGCAAATCAGTGATCGAAGGCAATTTGCCACATCCATTTGCTGTAACAGTTTTTGAAGACAATATTTATTGGACAGATTGGCACACAAAAAGCATTCACAGTGCCATTAAACTCACGGGAGAAGATGCGCGAATCGTTCACGGAAAGCTGCACTTTCCGATGGATATAATGATACTTCATCCATTAAGGCAGCCTGAAGTAGTCGATAGGTGTGCGGGTAATACTTGTAGTCATATTTGTTTAGCAAATAACGTGTCTTACCGCTGTGCGTGTCCAACTGGATTCCAGCTCAGCAACGACGGAAAGACTTGCAACAGTCATCCAGACACTTTTCTGCTATTTTCTCGGCGAAATGACATCCGATGGCTCTGTATTGATTGTGCAGATGATTCAAATGTTGATGTTGTTTTGCCACTTCGCACCGTTAATAGTGCAGTATCTCTCGATTGGGATTACGATAGTTTTTCAATATTCTGGAGTGACATCACAAACGACACGATCAATCGAGCATTTTGGAATGGAAGTAAAGAAAGTGTTATCGTCTCTCAGCCGATGGAATCACCTTCAGGCGTTGCAGTTGATTGGGTTGCTCATAATATTTATTGGACTGATTCCGGAAGAAACATTATTGAAGCTGCTAAACTGGACGGTTCCATGAGATCGATTGTCATCTGGCAATCGCTGGAGCGTCCCCGTGATATAGTAGTGGATTCTACAAGTGCACTTATGTTTTGGACGCATTGGGATTCATCACAAGCAAAGATTGAAAGGTCAGGAATGGACGGTTCTCAGCGGAGAGTGTTGCATAGTACAAGTCTCACCTGGCCTCATGGTCTTAGTTTAGATTATGAGGAAAAAATGCTTTTTTGGAGTGATGCTGGACTGAAGCGTATCGAATGTTCAGATTATAATGGCAATCGCCGAAACACTATCGTTTCTCAAAGTATAAAACACCCTTACGGTTTAACAGTGTTTGGAGATTATATTTATTGGACCGATTGGGAATTGAAAAGTATTCAAAAAGCGAATAAAAGAGACGGTGAGCAGATGGAAACCATTTTGACAGGACTCGAAAATTTAATGGACATTCAAATTTTCCACAACAAGCGACCTCAAAGTTCAAACATTTGCTCAAAATCCGGTTGCAGTCACCTTTGCCTTTTGAGTCCTTCCAGCAAAGGTTTCTCTTGCTTCTGTCCGACAGGAATCAAACTGCTCGACGACAAAAATTGTGCTCGTGATATGCAACGCTTTCTCATTGCCACAAGTCGCACCTCCATAAAACGAATCTCTTTAGATGTTCCTTATTTTTCTGATGTTGTTGTGCCTATCAAAGGTAATTTATCAAATGCGTTAACGTTAGATGTTTATATCAGGGACAAGTTTGTCTTTTGGTCGGACATAAATGATGACAAAATTTATAAAGCGCGTTACGATGTAAGTAGCACTGCACAAAGTATCATTTCTGTTGGTTTGGATGATATCAACGGTCTTGCAGTCGACAACATCGGACGCAAGATTTATTGGTCCGATGCGGGCCGTAAACGAATCGAAGTTGCAGATTTTGACGGCAACAATCGCCGTGTGCTCGTCATGCATGATCTCGACAGCCCCAGAGGCATCGCTGTTGATTATTTGAGTGGTTACATGTTTTGGGCTGATTGGGGAAGCAAAACACGCATTGAACGATCAGATATGGACGGACAAAAACGTGCTATCATTATCGACACGAACCTTGGCTGGCCAAATGGCTTAGTTGTTATTGCGTTGAGAAAAAAGCTCGTTTGGCTTGACTCCCAAATGCATACTTTGGAAATGTCTGACCTCAATGGAGCTAATCGTTTAATTTTGGCTAATGATTTGCCTTCTCCCTACGGAGTAGCCAACATAGATGAGAACATTTACTGGACTGATTGGGAGACTAGGGCCATTTACACGTTAAACCTAAATGAAAAAAGCAGCCCAAAGATCATATTGTCGGGCTTAAATAATATTGTTGATATTCGGGCAGTCAACACGATGAATGAACACCAAATTACTGATGTTTGTTATGCAAACAAAGCTAGTTGTAGTCATCTGTGCTTGCGAACTTCATGGGGTTATTCATGTGCCTGTCCCACCGGCATGCTACTTCTGGAAGACAAGAAAACTTGTCAATCGAGTAAGATCAAACGCAAATACATAAGCTTTTCCTCACTCTAAAGCTTTTCGCTTTAGATTTGACAACTTTTCTTTTGTTCGCCAGCAAAGGAAGCATTCGAAGAATATCATTGGACACTCCTGATCATAGCGATGTTTTTCTTCCAATAGTCGATGTTCAGAATGCAGTTGCAGTCGACTTTGATTATGAGGCCAAAAAAATATATTATACTGATGTTGCTCTAGACGTTGTGCGATCAGCTAACTTTGATGGAAGCAACGTTGTAAATATTGTGCAAAATTTAGTCACACCCGATGGTTTGGCTCTTGATTGGGTTGCCAAAAATATCTATTGGTCAGACACCGGCAGGAATATAATCGAAGTAGCAAGGAGTGATGGTTCATCTCGTCGCACAATAATCGATCTAGATTTAGATGAACCTCGATCACTCGCTGTTTTCCCACGTAAAGCTTTACTTTTTTGGTCTGATTGGGGAAGCTTACCAAAGATAGAAAGATCATATCTTGATGGGTCAAATCGACGAGTTATTGTTGCTTCAGGTTTGGGCTGGCCTAATGGGCTTGCAGTTGACTATGAAGCGAGACGCTTATTTTGGGCTGACGCCCAATTAGATAGAATAGAAAGCACCGATCTTTCTGGTAAAAATCGCAAAGTCGTTATCAAAGATATATCTCATCCATTTGGTGTCACAATCTACGGACAACATGTTTATTGGACAGATTGGCAGAGTAAAGCAATCGAGAGAGCTGATAAAGAAACTGGGAACGATAAAGTAATGATTGTTGAAAATATTGAATTTCTGATGGAATTGAAAATGGTAGCTCCTTCAAGACAAGCAGGTATAAAAAGTTTGTTTGAGTTATGAGAAAAGAAATCATTTTTTGCAGATACAAATCCATGTGGAAATCAGAATGGAGGTTGCAGCCACTTGTGCCTGTTTCGACCGCAAGGTTACATATGTGCCTGTCCTTCGCATCCAGACTCAAGACCGTGCTCAACAGGTTTGTTTAATCTTTTCTTCTGTTATATTTAAGCGTAAAAATCATTTAGTTCCAGGAGAAACTCTTCCTGAAACGTTTTCACCTTTTGAAACTCAAGAACCAAGTGAGGTAACAACTGTTTCTAGTGAAGGCTACAACCATATCACAAATCAAACCATGGACTGCAATGATAAATCCCTCCAGCATTGCAAATTAACGCGCTTTACTTTTGAAGGTGTGTAAACGCGTATCTGTTTGATTTAACTTAAACCGCAATACTGAGTTAATCCAAATTTTTTAGACTCGTTTATACAGATTGTTTATATCGTATCTTTTACCGCATTCTCTTTGCTCATTATCCTTATAATTGCCATCGCTTTGATCATATGGAAAAGGTATGCGAATGTCGTTTTGCGCGTAAAACAGGAATGATTAACGAGTTGAAAACTTAAAACAGAAAAGAAGTTTCAACAAACGACACCGAGCGATCGAATCGTTACGCATATCCTTCGCACGGCGAGAAAGATACAAATATATTGACACGTCTTGTTCCGCCTCCGCCGCATTATACCCGCGAGAAAATGAATAATTTAGATATAGCTGCTTGCAAGAAGATGCTGATCGAGTCCGGATTACCGTCGCCTCCTCCGCCACCGCCGCCACCGATTATTGACGCAATAAACAAGAACTTTTTATATCCTCCGTTTCCTCGTTCACCGTACGGTAACATTAAATTCAATTCGCTGCACGCTTCGCCTGTCACCAGGCGACCGGTGGTGAACATTCCGCGCAATCCGTCTTTTCATTCAATCGAAACCGACATTTGAGCGAAAAACCAGAAACTTTTCACAAAAAACTTCTTTCGAAAATATTTTGCAAATTCGCTTTTATGCTGAGCGAGACGCAAAGTGGAGACGCCCCCTTCAATGATGACCGTAACAGCGGAGGGCGAAGTTAGCGGAAAGTCGCGAAAGCGGAGGTCGAAACCGGCG
>NCKU01001168.1:0-28223 GCA_003675995.1 Dinothrombium tinctorium | reverse complement strand
TTTAAATTCACATATTTCAAACTTATTAAATTTCGAAACAAAGATATATAGACCTCTAATTTCCTCAAATATCATCGAAATGATCTTTCAATAAAATCTTCAATGTGAAAGCGGTATAAAAGTTTTTCATTGGTAAACCGCGATTATTTTGATATCAAAAATATTAACATATTATTTTAAACTATTTTGCGAAATATTCTTATTCAAAAAAGTGACTTCTTAATTTCTGAGTAGCTTGTAGATAAGAATATCTTTTGAAGACAAATTACTACATTTAAGGCCAGTAAATTTTGATTTTTATAAAAATACGTTGTACACCCATATTAATGAAAAAAGACTTCAGGCACTTGGCTTCCTTACAATGCGTTTACAACTCGAAGCGAGTAGAGCTTTCGTTATATAAACATCAAGAATTCTGAGTACCTGCAATCTGTTTTCCTTTGGTACCTATCTTATAATTTGTTATAAATCAGCTAGTTTTGACAAAAATTCTCAAATAAAATTGAATTCTGAACAAGCGAGAAAATTTTAATAAGCAAAAAAACTAATTCTCATTTTAATCAAATGCATAATAACCTTTTTGATCCTCCCTAAAGATTTTATTTTGGTTGAACACAAAAGCTGATATGATTTATATCCTTACATCTATATTATGAAAGCTATAATAATAAGCGATAATACTTGAAATGAACCTTATACAGGTAAAAATGAACTACCAACATGAATTAATTTGTATTTTTAATTTTTTTTTCTATGATATAAGAAATGTTGATCGATTCAAGTTATTTTTGCATTTTCTTGCTGTAAATATTTGATAATACAGCAAATTTCTTTTCCATGTTTTTTTAATGAAAAAATTTTTTAATCGGATCATTTGAGAGAGAGAGAGAGAAAACTAAACAAAATTCAAATTTTATAGAGTAAGCGCAATAGAATAAATTATGAATAGAGAAGAATAAGTTCTAGAGTTTTGGTAAATTAAATTCTCATATTTAGAAAGCAAATATAGATCCGTTTGAAATTGCGAATTTGAGCAGAGCAAAGAGTTTTTTACTTGTGCTTTTGATAAAAATAAAATAAGTTATTAGATAATTGCGTGCGAAGAAAAATGTAGGAGAAACGAAGCAAAATTGCGATATTGAAATTAACGTTCTTTGCTTTTTTCAAAGATTAAACACAAAATTAAAGTACGCTTTTTGAAAAAGAAAACGTGAATAACGAAGAAAATGCGATCGAATTGCATTTTTCATTTGCTTCGTTAACTTTGAATGCTGAATTTTGCGCTAACAATCACTTTATACAGCGTGTATTCAAAAAATTGTGCACAATGTTAGCGAACTGAATTTTGTTTCGACTTAAATCGGGGCAAATTTTTTTGACGATTTTTCGAGTTAAATGCGAAACAATTTTTCACAATTCTTAAGCTAATAAATATTAATTATAAATGAGCAATTAAAACGTAGCGAGTGCGTAGGATAATAAGCGCGAGTTGTAAACTTTTAATCCAATAATAAAAAGATTTTAACGATTTTGAGTTGTTTAATTTGAAAAGCAAAACGAAAAAGCTTTAGTTTCGGAAAAGCCGAAATTAAACACAGTTGAAAGTTATATTTAATTCAGTATAAATCATTTTTAATTAAAAAAGAGAGAAAGAGAGCGGGCGAAAGAGAGCAAAGTAGCTTTTAATGCAAAAGCAAACTAAATTAAACGCGATTAGATTGAGACAATTTGACGTTTTATCTTCTGCGCGCATTAAAACAAAGAAGAAAAAAGCAGTTAATAAATGTATTTATACTTAATCAAGGCGAAGTTAATAGAAGAATGCGATAATCTGGTTACGATTGCTTCCAACTTTATCTATATTATATTTAAAGCAATTATTTTTTAATAAGTTTAAAAGTTTAGGTGAGATAAAAAGCGATATGCGTGTACGTATTATACAAACGGTTGGTTGCTTTCAAATTTCGTTTAAAAGTAGCATCTCATGAGAGCGCCGCTTCTTTCATTTCCATCTTAAAGATAATCGACTCTTAATTTGAAAGAAAAGCAGAAAGTTAATTTGGTGCGTAAAAGCCTAGTAAACCTTTAGCTCCGCTCTTTTCTATCTGGCTCCTATTCCCAGCGTAATTTTCTTTCTTTTTTCTCTTCTCTTCTCTTCTTCCAAAATGCTGTGAAAGCGAAAACATTTGCAGAAAGCGAGAGATAGAAAAATGCGAGTGAGAACGAGAGAGAGAATTAGAGAGCTTGAAAAAACGCAGCGAAAGCAGAGCAGCGTTGTTATTTCGTTAACTAGGATTTGACGCCAAAAAAGAAACAAGCGAATGCTTCCATAGAGTTTATGCAATCGTTGCACTCGCTGTCTGATTCTTTCTTTTCGATCTTTTCTTCTCGGCTTTTCTAGTGTTATGCTCAAAAAACATTTCGCAAAAAACCGCGTCTCAAAGGACATAAAAGAGATGACAAAAATTTCTAAAAGTTATTTGCGTCGAAATCCGTCGAAAAAGTTCGCGATTTTGGATTTGTGATTCTCGGCGCGCGAAGAAATGAAACAGATGGATTGAGCGGCGAGAGCGAGAGAGAAATTGCAATGGTTAGAATAGAGATTAGGTCGAAGTGATGCACATCATCGCAACACTCGCACGCACACAACAAACTCACAAATTCGTATATCTCTCACCATCAAGTATCATAATTATCCATTTGAAGCTTAAATCCCAGTTGCCATCGAATGAAATGCAGCGAGAATAGAGTGAGAAGCAGAGGAGGGAAAACGTTTTGTGATTAGTGAAAGAGACTTGTAATGACTTCTTTGTTTCGTTAATTAATAGAACCCTTTGGAGTCGGTTGGAGATGTGTGCGAGCGAGAGCGAAAAGAACAAACAGAACAACTAGACAATTTATCCTATGCTTCTTCATCACTAATGCATTCGCTGCCGGTGTAAACGCCATTAGTTGCCAGCGTTAAGCAGTAATTATTACCGGCAGTAACCAATGAGTCTCTTCCATAATGTTGATCTATGATCGCCGTGTTTGCGTTCATTTATGGTTACTTAGCATCACTATTTTGCGTAATACAATAATCTAGTAAAGATTCGAGTTACTGCCGCCGCTGCTATATACCGCTGCTCGATACGTACGCGCTTTGTGCGCTCGAGTTGTTTTCATCGGAATGCGCCATGTAAAACACAATAAAACGCTGGTCAGCAATTAATCAAATCGTCGAAAGTCATTGCGCGCTGTGCACAAGTTTGCTGTCTCGCTTTCACTTTGCATTATTTATTTTGCCAAAACTAATGGCGTAAAAACCATTAGGAGAGGCTTTTACATGCAAAACGCACAAGAAGTATCCATAAATTTCCCGACGAAAGCGGTGATATCAAAAAATGATTCCATTTGCAGAAGGATGCAAATGCGGCGAATAAATAATCATTATGCACACACTGTGCTTCAAATTCGCTTGTCTTTTGTTTCTAATGCGGCGAGAGATGAAGCGAACTTCTCTCTCGTTCTCACTCGACTCCCTCGCTCTCTCATTTAACACGAAGCATTTCACTTCGCTTCGCTTTCTTGCTTAATGACACTTTTCGATAAAATTTCGGCAAAAAATGTAAACTGCGACACGGCGAACACAAGCTGATAATTAAGAGCATGCTTTTAATCGCGCGATCCGTCGCTGTAATTAAAAGAGTCTCTTTTAAAAGGATGGAACCGAGCGGCAAAGCGTTACAAGAGTTAATTAACCGTTTTTGAAACGGCAATTATGAGAGAGTTCGAGTGAGCGGCAGTGAGCTTGCTTTCGCCTTCGCCTAACCGAATGTTTTTCAATTTCCAAATGAAAACCATGCGAAAAGCAATTTGTAATTAGAGATTTCATATATTCACAACTGAAAGGTGGTTCTCACGCACTTTTCACGTAAGCAGTCCATATGTTCATCGGTAGAAAAATTGCGGTCGAAAAAGAAAAGAAAAGAAATTGCGTCTAGCCAAAGAATAAAGAGCACTTCTTTCGGCTCGTGCGTATATTGAAAGTTAGTCTCAAAGTGGCCGAAAAATAATGGTAATAATGAGCGAAATGTGTGTGCAAAAAGAAATATCACGGATCATTGAAATGTGCAACGATCTGAAGACTGGTTGTCGAGAGCAGCGCAGCGGTCTTCACTGCAATCCGATAATGAAGTGTTGATGACTAAATGTAGGCCGCGATCTGAGCCGCTATTCGATGAAGCTATTGATGAAGCTATTCTCTGTGCATCGCTAACTCGTGAACCGCTCATTTTCTCTCTAATCTACAGCTACTAACTTCACTCACTCACTTCGCTCTCTCGAAGGGAAGATTTTCGCAAACTATTTTCGCGAATTATTTACCGACATACGAAAATTTTAGGCAATTTCTTCTTCCTCGCCGCTCATTCTTCTCGCTCCTATCTGTTTGCGTTAATGCTTTATGATTTTCGACCGTTTTCATAACGAGCTGCAAAGCGCAAAAAGTTACCTTTTGCGTTGATCGCGAAATAAAAAAGAGCGAAATGAAAATGTACTGTTTTCCGCTTCGTTTCTCGTATGATACTAATCGTGAGGGAGTTGCGATTACTTCACTCTCCAACGACGAAGATTGCTGTGCGGAGGACAGATGGTAGACAATCGCGGCCGCCTATACAACTACACTACTCCGCGTCATCCCTATGGATGCGCGAATATACAATTCGTTACCAGTGCATTTATACACTTTACTGCAAATATACACTGTTCACTGTCCCAATGGATCGAAACTCGAGATTTTATCAAAATAAGTTTTAATGCGAAATTGACGTCTTTTATTTTCAAATCAAACCTCGTCCACTCTTTCGCAAATCCGAATGCGAATCATACGCGCCATTGTTTGCAGCATTTGTGCACTAAATGAGAGCTAGAAAGCAATGCATTTGAAACTCGTCGATAAGCTTAAAATGCTTTGCTTGTGTGCTCTTCTCGTTCAAAGATTGGATCAGCTCATAATGCATAAAACAGCATCGATTCATCACATTTGCGTTATTCGCCTCTTTCGCTCGTAAAATAACAGCAGGACAGTAGCGATCGAGCTTCGCTAACAATTGCCTCGTTCCGTCCGTCGATAGGAGGCCAAAGTGTGAATGGGTCAAAGTCGGAACACAGTCGGAAGTCAGCAAATTATTTGCGTGCGCGAAATTGTAGGCTGAAGTGGAGACGATGACAGCCGCTCCATGTTAAGCATCGTTACTTCTTCTTTACATAATAAAGCTAATTTACTGTGTACACAAGCGATAAATTACCGGCACGTGCGTGGCACGCGACCGATCGCGAGCGAAACGTGTCCGTGGTAGTGGCGTGGCAAATCTGTTGTGTTGATAGAAGCAGAAAAGAAAGCGCGAGTGCGATCATCTTTTTTGGTGATCGCAAAGCGAAGATAAATTTTGCTCGCCTGCGTTTAAAATGGAGCCGTTTTACGAAATCGTTGTCTTATCGAAAAAATAAGCGAAGAAAAAAGCCATTAGCTAACAATAATAAGAGAGAAAGCGCTCGCTGCGTTCGCTTTCGCTCTTTTTATAGAGAGATTGTTCAATGCATCCATCGTTCGTCGATGAAAATGCTTGCGAGGCGAATAGAAAGATAATGATAATGCATTTGCCGAAAATGCGGTTTACGCCCTGAGGTCAGTTGTCGAGAATGCATGTGTATTCATACACATAAGCGTATGGGTTTATAACTTTTAGCGGTATGTTGTAAAGGGGCTTCATTAATGATTTAACCGTAGACTCAATTAGTAAACGCAACGCATACGTTAAATATCGTCTAATAAATTTAAATGGCAGCGAAAGGGGCTCTTTTATTGCTTTGGCGAGAAATTGGTTCTTCGCTATTACTTTTTCTCCCTTTTCATATTTTACGGTTATAAATTGTCTCTGAAAGTGGAGTGCAAGTTTTGCTCACAGCTTTTCAATACATACACTCGGTTCTAGCGTTGAGCACACGGCGAACGAGAGAGAAAAAGCAGTTCCACCCTCTCGTTTCAAAGCAGAAACTGTTGCGAAGATTAGGGCAAATCGACCGTCCATAACAATAATTGGTACTCATCATTAAATTTTCATAAACGCATTCCCTGTGCGCTTACCGATGAATAGCCGTTTAGTTTATGTATATAGCAGAGAAAGAGCAAGAAAACGAGAGAGAGACCATCGCTCGTTTGTGTTTACCTGCCTCAGGAATCGCCTGCTTCTTCTTCATCTTCTTACTCACTTGCGTCACTTAATACGAGCATCGCTTACTTTTTCACTTATCCATTCACTTTACCGTAGATAGTGCAGTAATCACTCGTATATACGTTTACAGGCACAAAAAGTTTCTAAGCATATTTCACGCATGATATACACAGTAAAGAAATGCTCGTCAAGCATAACATAAACAGATTACAACGAATATTATGTTATCAAGCTTAAACATGCGAACAAGCAGATTGAGGTGTTTAACTAGTTCTCAAGCAAGCGAATAATAAATGCACGCCAGTCTAAGCTACACAACGCAAACGACGACGACGACAAAGAAGCAGGGCGCAGTAAATGAAGACGAAACGCTGAGGATAAAATGCGAGTTGCTGTAAATCAGTGAAAACCTTGTTTTCGTAAAGCCAGCCAAAGCGGGATTTACGCGATCACATTCACCTTATTTTAAGATCTATGCGCGAGTAATGTCTACCGAATGGCCGTAAAACACCGCTGCTTGAAGTGAACTCGGGACATTACTCTTTATTTGCAATGAACTCTTGTTTTTAACCTTATTTACAGGCCCGCTGAGGGCAGTGTTTGCGTGTGTACCTCACAGTAAGTTACTTCTGCATTAAGTCGTTTCGATGAGAGCAAAAAGCAGTACAATATCGTCTGAATGTGTGTATGTGTTACATGTCGCCAAATTTACATCTAATACATATTTACACGAGACTAGGCATAGTTGACGGTCGAATGCTAGCCGTGTTCGCCACGACCGAAGCAGTTACTGACTGACCTCCTGCTGTACCTGGTGATACAAACGCGGTGGCGGCCGTGTGATGTGCTGGGTGATAATAGTATGAAGATAACGCCGCTTGTAGTGAAACCGCTGCGCTTTCGTTGCCCGATGTCGGTACCGCGAGTGCGTTTGGATTATTGTTTGCCGATTGCGCTGCAGTCGCGTCGTGATGATGATGATGATGATGAGCAGCTGTCGGGTGATAGAGTATTGGAACAGCTCGTATGCGCTGTGCGGCCGCGTGTGCCATGTTAGCAGCTTCGAGTTCGGCCGCTAGTTGCCTTTTCCACTTATTCCTTCTATTCTGAAACCAGATCTTAACTTGTGTTTCAGTGAGGTGCAAAGAAGCAGCTAATCCTGCACGCTCTGAGCTCGAAAGATATCGCTTCATATCAAATGTCGATTCCAATTGAAATACTTGACTTCTCGTAAACACAGTTCGCGTCTTCTTCTTTCGCCGATTTTGGCTGTTGTTATTGCTTGTGTTATTGTTGCTGTCATTTTTCGCTTTATTCGAGTTCATCTCACTTTCCGACTCCGAATCCGATCCATTCCCATCATCCATATCGATATCAACACCGACATCCGAGTTTGACGTCGCGCACGGACCAGATTCTATAGGCGACGAAAGCGGTGAAGAATTGCGACTTTCCGTGCCTTCGACTAACACATGAGATTTGGTTACGTGATCCAACGGTGACATTGTGCCGGTGGTGTGCGATACAAGATGATGATACACTGCACAGTAATTTTGCGGTAATTACTATTACGAAGCGTGTAATGATGAGTTGTGTGCATAATGCGACTCGTGCAAAAACGCATGCGGTCCGTGACACGCGAATTGTTTCGGCAATTAGTGAGGCATTGTTAAAAGTAAAACAAATAAATTTCGCTCGTTCGCTTCACTCATCCACTATTTAACAAGTGCAGGTGTTTCTCGTCCCTCGCCATCATCACTATTCATTGCGCTTATTAATTCGCTTGTTGCGGCAGCAATTACTGAGAGAGCGAAAGAGACAGAAAGCCAGAGAGAGCAAACAATTGATGCGGTCGACAGACACTTCTACGGAAGGCGAGTTCTCCACTCGTCAAATTAATCAATGTTAGGGTGTGGGTGCATTTGCGTTCTGCTCAATACTACAAAACTATTAACGCAAAAAATTTCGTTAAATTACGTTCTTTGCTCGTTATTAAATCAACAAATAAATCTAACGACTTGAAAAGAGAAAGAAAATCACATTCATCTTCTTGACAAAATGATCACAAGCTCTTATCGCACTCAGAAAAGCCAATCAAACTATTCATCGACTTACTTGAGGTTTGATCAATGCTTTCGTGACTATGGTTAGACGAGTCCGTCTTGCAGCCGGACGAGGCTACCGACGATGCCCACGGATACCACGGCGTTGGTTTTCTTGGCAGTGAGGCCAGCATTCCCGCGTTTAGTAACTGCGGTGAAACTGTTGGACCCGATCGCGAAACAGCGAATACAGGAAAAGGGTAGTGCATCGCCGCCGGTATCGAGCCTTGTTGCGAAATTAATTGTAATGCGATTAAGCAATAGAAACAATCGCGCATCGATTTACCTTTATCATCGAAATCGTGTTTGAACACTTGGGTTTTGCTGAGTATGTTCGCGATCGAAAAAGACAGCCGTGGTTTGCTTGTCGGCATCACGGTCCCGGTTTGAGTCGAATTGTTGAGTACTTTTCCGCCGGCACCGGCTGCGGTTAGCAACGGATTTTGAATAATTTTGGGCGACGTGGTTTCCGACGAACGATCGTCGACAATAACCGGCGACGTCGGCGGAGACGATTTCTCCTCGGAGTCGGAGTTGACAATAATTGCCATAACACATTGAAAAGATCGGCGTTTCACTTGATTTTATCGCTCGCTCTCTTCTCGCAATCTATATAATAAGCAGTAAAACGGTTTTGAGGAAGCAAAAAAAGTTTGAGTATGTTTTTCGAGTAATACTTGAATATAAGTGCTTGAGTGCGAGTGAGAGCGAGTGTGTTGTATAGAAATTGTCGAGCGAAGCGAAATTAGTGCGAGAAAATAGCGATGGGTAAATAGAAAGCGGCCGAGAGAATGCGCCTCGACGAGTGGATGCGGATGCTATTGGTTGCCAGCCATGATTCGAGCAGCGTTTATTGGTAAGTGAAGAGATTGATTGCCAGTTGTTCTCCGCCTGATTTCATTACAAAACTCTCTCTCTAACTCTCTCTCGCTTTAGCTTTTTGTACAAAGTGTAAAATAAAGTAAAACTTTCCGCTTCTCTCGTCATCGTCGAATTAAGCTGAAAAGAATATTTGGCGCACAAGAGTTTAACAGCTAATTGACAGCAGTGAGTGAGAGAGCGAGAATTCTTTTGAAGAAGAATAATCGCTATCTGCGACAAACAAGTGTATATAAGGTGAAACTTTTAAACGGCTCTTTCTCCTCTCTCTCGACTCTTTGTCGATCAATGAACAATGGCAATTGCAATCAATCGAATTATAGAGATTTGTGTATTGGATCCGCGCGCTGCTCCACTGGTCGTCTTCATTCACAGCGCCATTTCAAAAGTATTTGCAAATATGTAAATGAAATGCGTGTACCAATAATCTCGTCTTTGCTTTTAGGTCATTTTGAAAGCACTTGATGCGTTTTGATGAGAGGAAAGAGAGAAATAAAGTTAAAACGGCTTAGTGAATTGCTGTTTGCCGAAGCCAGTGTGTTTAGTGAATGAAGTGAGTGAGTGTTGCACGCTGCGAACAGTTATAATCCTAATCTTCAAATTGTTACCAAAAGAGCTTCTTTTGTATGGTTAATTTGGAAAGCACTTAATTCGCTCTTTGCCGTGGAGACCATTTTTGCTGCATTTTAGTAATCCGACTCTGAAAAGCAATGTACGCAATATAATAATAAGGCTTGAATTTCCTTTCTTCTGTGGTTAATGAGTACAGAGCAAGCGAGAGAGAAAGCGAAATGCTTCTCATAGCGAAAGAAGGCGAAAGCGAATGCAAAACTTGGCTCTGCTTCGCTCTAAAAATGCTTGTCATTACGACTAATTGAGATTCAAATATCAGTTTACAATGGAGTCAATGCGCAGTTAATATCGATCAAATATAATTTATTATTTGCGTCTCTATATTCAATGACTCATTTTCGATATACGAGAGATGCGACGGATGCACTCAACTTCTCCACTTCTTCGTCTCTCGTTCTCTGCGCTGCCATTCAATTCCGGGCCTACGGATAAAACGGTGAGCTCGCTTTTTCAAACAGCTTGCAAAGCCGGGGAGCACTTACTGCTCCATCAGCAGGGCCATTAGAAGGGTGAGCGCTCGCGCTCGCTGCTGCTCCCTCAGGGTAATCACCCGTCAAACATTGTGGCCAGAGGTGGATGAAAACGAGTGCGCGTTTGATTTACTTAACTGCGAGTGCATTTAAAAAGCGCTTGTGTCGGCAATTGAATTTGCCAACAAACTAATGACTGATAAAAGGGTTCTAAGCTAGCGACAAACACTGTCTCCTCTCCTTCTCTCTTCAGCGAAGGCGACAACAATGCACCGTTGTCCAAATGCCGCCTCTCGGACACTCGTCCCTATATCGCTGTCGCTTTGTCGGCCGACGCGCTTTCCAAGTGAGTGGCTTTTCAGGGGCGCACCTATACACGCGCACAAGGCGAGTTTTGCGATGCGAAACTCTGTTTGCGGATCGCTCGTTCGAAGCAAAATCGACTCGAAAGTGTTTCACTCTCGAAAGGAGCGAAAAAAGAGTGTCTTTCAAAATTGCTAATTGAGTTTGAGTGTGGTTATAGTTGAAAATTGGTTTTTACGGAAAGCGCACAAACAGAATGCGTTGTTGCGCTCGAATCGCTTTTTCTCTCATTTCTCCTAAACACTCGGTAAATAGTGTATCTCGCGTTAATAATATCCAGCACTCGTTCTCGCTCGCAAAACATCGTGCCATCGCAAACATACACACACAGAGAGAGCGAAAGAGAAGCTGGCTTTACAAGGTTTCCATCTGATTGACAAAAAGCTTTAATATACACTTTTGATTTCCGAGTTTGTTTTAAGGCAATGCACGAAGAAAAGCTGCAATTCCATTGGGTTTATGGTAACTGTCAGCAGAAGATCGCAGTTAGGTTATCAGCGAGTTGATACTGCGTGAAATGACTCTTTCCATTTCTGGTTGTTTGCAGATTGCTTTTTCTATCTGTTTTTTCTCGCGCTCTCTTCTTTTTCGCTATTACTTTAAGTCTTGTTTTTGCCTCTTTCGTGTCGCATTTTTGTTAGGCGTAAAAACATATTAAAGTACATCGCTTCTACTTTCGATTTATTTATCTGCGCGTAAAATGGAATGCGACGAAAGCGAATCGAAAGCGAGTACGCGAGAGAGGAGCACGAAGTGAGAGCGAGAGTGAGGATGAGAACGACGAGCATTACGCATCTATGGATAAGAGAAGGTGGTACGGCTAAAAGTCATCATTCAGATGCGTTGCACGTCGATCACCGCGTCCGCTTTATTTCGCAATTCGTTTGTAATCCTGTGATTCGATTATTCAAATCATTCTTCGCTTCTTTTTCGCAAAGAGTTGCTTTCTGAATTATTCAGCGATTAATTCATTTTTTCGGAAATTGAATCGCGATTCGATATCGCATTAGAGTCGAGAAAAATGAAGAGAAAGAGTAAAAGGAGCAAATCTCTGTGTTCTGATTTCGCTGTTTTTACGAAAGCGCAAGGCTCAAAAATCGCAGAGACGCTGTTTAAAAGAAAGAGTCGTGATTCGCGAAGATTTGGTAAAGGCAGTATTAAAGCGACTTTGCATACATTTTTTAAATTGAAATTCTGTTGAACAAGAAGAATTAAAGCGAATGTATGCACAATGATTTGTATAGAGCGAACGCTTCGCGCGTTTTTCAAAGCAACTCAGAGATAAAAATAAATTTCTATAGTGAAAAGTTGTGTCTAGTTTAAAGAGCGATTTCAATTTTGCTTTTTATTCGCAGAAAATTCATTGTTACTTATTTAAACTTTTTCACTAAAAATGCTCGTCTCTCTAAAATTGATCGCAGTTTTCGCTTCTTGTACTTTGCATTCACTCGCTTTGCGAGTCTGAATGCTTTTAAACTTATGCAAATCTCATCTCATCTTCTTGCTCTTCGTCATCTTGTGCTCTTTCTTCTATTTGCTTCAAAATCGAATGTTGACTTTTTACTTTAAATGCATTTTTGACGTCTATAATATTAACAAAAAGCGAGAGCTTTGTAAAGCGTTTTTCTCTTCATTTTCTAAATACTAAAGTTTTTAAAGGCAATAGTTTAAAGAAGTAATTCGAATAAATTGCCGCTGTTTACCAAAGAACGAAGAAGAAGAAGCGAAAACTCTTCTCGCCATTATAACGACATTAAATTTTAACGTTCATTAATCTTAAGAATCTTTACAAAACGTAGATTTGCACCACTTTTCGAGGCGAGCGTCTCTTGGGCTAAAGCGAAAATGCTCGCAAGCGAAATCTGCTTAAATAACTGCTCGGCGGATGCTCTCTACGCTGTTATAGTGACTAGAAAAAATATTTTATTGATGTTGGATTTTAATAATAATCTCTTCCGCTCTTCCGACGCTACACACACGAAGCAGTCGGCCTCAGCGAGAGTATCGAGTGACATAAAGAAAAAACTCATCTTCGCTGAATAGTGCTGCTCAGAGCGTCTACTTCCTTTTTGTGTTGCTGCTGTTTGCGCTGCTAAACTCCAGGTTCGGACTCACTTTAATTAAGCGCACTCATTGGCCATTTTCGCTAATACTTATATAAGCCTCTCTCGGCGATCATTGCTCTCAAAGTGGCCCCTGAGAGTAAACATGGCGAGATTAAATGCGAATTTGAGTTGGTAAATGTCTCTGTGAAAAGTCTCTTTTTCGCTGTTTTTGAAATGTCTTTGAAAGGGATGAATGGATGGATGGAGAGCGAGCGAGTAATGGAAGAGAAAAACGCGCGTGGAATTGGCTTTCCTGCGATTACTTAATATCGCATTGAAACACCATTGAAGTGCGCGTTAAATAAAGCCCTGTTCGCTGTATGCGGTCCGTAGCTCTCTATTAAATGCATTAAGCATAACAAACTCATCAAATCGACGAGCAGGGAAATGAAGACAAATTGATCCTCACATTTTCATTTTTGTTCGCGCTCGTCAATTCCGACTTAACAAAACTTTTTCACTTTGCTCTCTCTGCCTCTGCCTCTCGCGCTCGCTGTTCGGCCGCGCTCTGTCTTTCTTTTTCGCTCCACTACTCTTTGTCGCTTTCCATCCATTATTCGCCTTACAAATTGAATAAACATTATTCAAGAGCGAAAAATGTTTTGCCGAGTTTTTAACATCACTTTAATATTTGTAATATTGGTATTTGGGCTTATTTATTTGAAAGCGGTGGACAATAAGTCGATGGAGAGGAGGAGTGAGTGTGCGGCCACTCTCGAGCGCGACCCATGCGGGTTGAAGAGATGAAAAGCGAGGCAAGCGTTGCACAAAGAAAAGCATATCGCTCGCTGTTTGCTTGCACATTGGCCGGAAAAACATGGCCACAATTGAGAAGTAAGAAGTGGAGGAGAAATAAACAGGAAAAATAAACTAAAAAAGTTCTTTTTAGAGGCTTTGTGAAAGCGGAATGTGCGGCGTAAAAGAAAAGCGAAAGAGAAGCGGAGAGAGCGAGAGAGAAAACGCGACTTGCGAGAGTTGATCCAATTTGAGAAGCCATTTGTCACATAGTTTTACCTTTCGTTCGGAATCACATTATTCCATTGTATGCGAGTGTTGTATATTGCATTGTATGCTACCGCAACATGATGTAGACGCTGACAAACATTGGCTCTTTCGCAGAAAATATTGTGCAAAGTGTATATTTTTCTCGATTAGTAGCTGACATTTTGCCGTTTTGTACGCGATGTCGAGTTTTCTCTCAAATAGTGAGCGAGTGAATATCGTCGCATCGCATCTTCTCTATATCTGTGTGTGTGCATTACAGCGACTTTAATATACACAAATGTAAAAATATGTCAACTTATTTTATTAAGAATAATTCGCTGCAATTATTTCGCTTTTTCTCGCTCGCCTCACTCAACGCTTTTCGCGTTCTCTCTCGTTCTCACTCGCTCTCTCGCTCGCTGAGAGGAAGAAGAAGAAGAGGAAGAAAAAAAAAACAAAAAACATAATAATCGTCATTTTGATGCAAATGCAAATTAAATAAAGAAAAATCGGATTCGATGACAGATGATTTAATAACGTTGTATGCGTGTGTTTTATGCGTAATATATAAATGCTAGTTTTCTCTTTACGAGTGAAAAACACCGACTAAATTAAATCTAAAACTTATTTACTTTGCTTTTATGCTCAGCCTCATAATGCATACTATTCGCTTCATGCATTTTGTATTTCAAGTGAAGCAGAGATGAAGAGCGAGTTTGAGATGAGAAGACGCTTTTTTTTACTTTAAAACAAATTTTCGGTTAGATTACCAGCGTGCTGAATTCGTTTTCATTCGCTTTCGTTCTTTCGAATGCAATAATGTTTGATTGCTGACCGCTAAAACTAATTAAAGCAAAAAGTTTAGTTTTCGATTCAAAAACCGTTTATCCATCACTTCTACTCTTTGCTTGTGTATTGTGAGCGCGTATATCTCATCCTACGCTTCCTCACTTTATCGATATTGCTGCTGTTTGCTGTTCAAAGCCAATATTTGCCGACAATTTACACGAATTTCGTTCAAACAGAGCGCAAATTATCGTTTTATACACAAAGAGAATCATCTAAACAGTGGTAGCAGTTTTTCGAGTAAATATATTTGCACATCGCATCACATTTTAGCACATTCTACAAGCGTACGCTTTATGTGTAAATCAAGTGCGTAATGAGTTGCAATTTACACGAGATGAGGCGCGAATGTGATGGCTCTGTGAATCAAGCTCGATTATTTGCGCTCACTGTACAAGTTCAAAATCGCAATTTTCCACAACGTGTGCTCAACTTAAAGCGTTATCTCGTTACTCTGTTTTTTATTGCAAATATTTAGAAAGAAAGTTTAAAGAGGGCTTTTCAGAGTCGAAAGCTATACGCTTTCAGTGAAAATAAATTTTCTTACTGCATCTAGAGAGCGAAGCATATAAACCAAACATTGAATTTCTTCTCTCTTTCTGTAATGACAGCAGAGAACTGCTATCGAGAACACAATTCACTTCAATGATTACCATTATTTGTTATTCGCATTTTTCACTTTGATATCAAGCTTTAAATATAATTGAACAACTATTTATCTAAAGTTTTAAGTGAGAATAAAATTATTCAAATTTTGTTCAAGTTAAAAATATTTCAAATCTTTTGTTAATATGTGTGAAAAGTGTTTTCAGGCGCACTTTATCGAGAGTGCACCAAATATTGTCGTTGTAGAAAGATATAATAAAAATCAGTTTAATATAGCATAGAGTTAGATCTTAAGCAAATATGGCTGAAATTGAATACCCATAACGTGTTCTTTTATGTTCAATTACAAGTCATATTCTTGCGCTTTCAGAAGTTTCAAACATGAAAGGAGACAGTGCACAAAAGTTTTACATTTTCTACGAAATGATTCGATTATTGGCTTTAAATTTGTCTCTCTATTCTTTTTTAACGGCGAAAAGTTTCGTTTTTCGCTTCAATTTAAAGAGTGAAGAGAGAAAAGTTTTTCGCTTGAGAAGAAACAAAACACTTTTTGCCTTTTTAAAGCGCGCACTTCTGCTTTAATCTTAATTTTAATCCAATTGTTGTCGAAATCAAACAAAACGCATTCTTCTCGTCGCTTCATTCTTATTCTCGCAGTTCAATTCTTAAAATTTTTACTTTTATTCTATTATTTGTAATCTATAAGCACTCGTCTAAATTGTGTTTTCTACATTCGAAATTATTCTAAAAAATTAATTGCTTTGTACGCTTTCATCTGAAAAATTGATCAATTTAGTTGTAAATTATGCTTTAAGATGTGTAATTTATTATCGCAGAAGTGAATTACAAAGTTTTGAAGCGCAAAATATAAATTCATTAATTTAATTCAATTTACACTTGAAAACAAGTGCGAATTCACCAATTACTATTATTATTTTTGAAAAATGTTCTCCCAACGTTTTTGCAGGCGCATAACTTTTTTTGACAGTTGCTGTCACAAAACACGAACTCAGCTAATGACAATAGCGCGAAGTTAACAATACATGCTATGTGTATTGCATCTATAAAACATATGAAAAGCTGAGGTTTTTAATTCATTATGACTTTCTTTCTGACATTTCAAAAAGAATTTCGGTTTGAAAACACTATTTAGGCAAAGATCAGCTACGAAACTTTTTTGTCAGCAACTTGCGTTTCGCTGCGAATCTATAATGCATATCAAATAATCGTTCGCCATTCAATTGCATTCGCGTTTTATTGTCGATAACAAAAAATGTAATTATTTACTCTCGACATTTTTGTTCGCCAAAAGCGTACTTAATCCATCGCTATTCACTCATATCATTCAATTCGTCGTTCTCTTTCTCATTCAATTCATTTGAGTGAGGCACACACACACACACAGGTACTCGAATGTCGTACAATTACTTTCATTAATCGAGAGAAAAGAGAGAAAGAGAGAGAAAACTCGCAATCGATTACATTTACTTTTTGAGAAGACGATACTTGCAAACCGATGTGAAAACGTTTTGGACAAAGCGCATTTTTGTTATATTTATTTATTCGTTTTCTCCCAACAAAAGCGTGTAGCAAAGCATCTCGTTTTAACAACGAAATAATTGCTCTTTGAATTTCAAGTATCACTCGAGTGTAACCGCGATCTCGTGAAATATTATACCGCTAGACTCGTGCAGCACGTGTTTACGAAGAATATCCGCACGTTCGGTCTCTGCTTTACGTGCAGTACTTGGCAATTGTGCCCACTTTCGCCTCTATAAAAGCAAACACAAGCGCACAATTCAGTTTACTAGTACTGGTTCGCTGGTAGACGCTTTCGTGTGTATTGCTTTCCGTTTTCACAGTATAAACTACATTTAGGATGAATATTTCCTGTCATACTGCTAATTGTCGATCAAATTAAATGCGGCTTTCAAAACTAACAGTGGGAGACCGCAATTAGGCGGATAGCAAAAGTTTAGTTTAAGTTGCAAAAGGGTTCTAAGCGATAACTGCGTTAAATTTACGAATAAAACGAGCGAAGCAAAGCGAATAGATTCGCTTAGTTTGCTTGGTAGTACGATCATATGGTGGTGAGTGTTTGGTGTGTTGTGCATCATTATTCATGCGTAAAATATAAACATTTTCAAAATTGATTACAATGAGAAGAAAAGTGTAATTATTTTCGTCACTATTATCGCGAAAAAAATCGTCATTCATACACTGGGTTATGGGCTCGATGTTTGTTTGAAATCTTTACAAATGTAGAAAAAAATTTTCATAACCAATGTTTGAAATTTTTTCTCTGTTCAAATTTAAATTTAAATTCATTAAAAATACAATGTGACTTTTTTCAACGTGAGTTTGTGATGCATTTTTATTAAGAAAAGTTAGAAAAAATATTGACACACATAATAAAGTTTGTGCACGTATTTCGGAAAAAAGTGACAAAATTATGCTCCGAGTTACTCTCTCTGCTTTTTTCAATACATTTCTAATGGAGTTTATTTTTTCGCTCGCGATAAAAAGTTTCTAAGCTAACCGAAACTGACATAAGATTGAATACAGTGATCGATAAAACAATGCGCTTTTCATCCATTCATAACACTCGCCAGAGCGTCTAATTTCTGAATCGTTAAAAAAACGAGAACTTTTTTGATTTTTTGAGACGATTGTACATTTAAACGGCATAAGATTTTCTTCATCACTGTATTCTATCGAATTAAATGTAATCGCAGGGAGGTATAATAGTGAAATGTGTGTGTACGTGTAGTGCGAGTGTCTGTTTTTATGACCCACCTTTCGCTAAACTAAACGCTAAAATGTAATCTGGTAAATACAATGGAAAGAATAGAATGGAAAAGTAGTGTGCGGGGTGCGTTCGGATTATATGGGGTAAAAACTTATGGCAGTGATTGTTAAATCGACGTACGCATTGTTGTTGTCGTAAAGTTTAAAAGCTGTGCGCGTAAGTTTGCTTTTGTAGCGAGAGAAGAGACAGACCCACACAACAAAAATGCGTATTACATATTCATAAAATTTGTGTGTCCTTTTTCGTTAAGTGTTTCACAAGCGACAAATGATCTTTTAAGCGGCAGAACATGCGTTTGGAGGCTGCGAAAGAATAAAAAGAAGAAGAAGAAAATTGTGCAAATGTTTTGACAGATTAAAATAAGAAGCTAAAGATGTTGTATCGCAATTTTTCGCTGCTCGAAACGCAGTTTGTCGACTCGTGTTTTTTAACGCAAATTTCAATGTATTAATTATGCGCAAAAAGCACACATAACACTTGACATTGAATTTGCTTTTTTAATGCGCCTATAATGCGAACAGACAGATTTTGCAAATTAAGTGCAGATGATAAAAAGCGAAGAGAAGCGAAACGTTCCTTTCATTTCATTTGACATTAAATATTTAAAACTCAACAAACACATTTAACATTTACAAATTTTCACTTTTGACGAATTGACTTTATTCCCCAAACATCGCAAAAGGAACCATTTTCTACCACTCTTTTCACGTCCTCCCATTTGGATAAAAGCCGATTTGTTACTTACAATGAAAGCGAAAATATTGCTGTGATTGTAAATTTAACAGCAAACTGAATGTCGCTTTTCTCTTTCGCTCTTTTCAAAAACTTTTTCGATGTTCGAAACGAAAAATGAAAAGTCGCAAAAAAAAGCAATGAAATCGTCAAAATTTATTCGAATCACAAAAAAATTTAATCAAGATGATGAGATTTGTATTCAAGCCGAAGTGGAAGCGAATGAAGTCGATAATATAGAAAGGGAAAGGAAGATGTTATTATGCGATTTTTGGAAGCTTTAAATATTATACACTCAAGGAAAGAGAAAAGTTTACATTGTTAGGTAAAAGAAATACATTTTTTTACCATTTCTTTTACCTAACAATGTAAACTTTTCTCTTTCCTTGAGTGTATTACAAATTAAAGAAAGTTTTGAATGCTTATGAAATATTAAAAAATTATCATTCGCGTAATGTCTCATAAATAAAAGTCTAATCGGTGGGAAAGCAGACGATAACAAAAGTAAGTTGAAAGCTCTACGTTAAATCATTGCCTATAACATCAAATAACACAGAGTAATTGTGAAAAGCGATCATCACTTTGAAATTAGTGTGCACAAATTAAAAAAGCTTGAAAACAATTTCTAATTGATTGAGAAATAAAGCAAACAATGGGCGCGAGTTTGTAGTTTGTTCGCGGCTTTTGTTGCTTTTTGTCGAAAGAATAAAATGCGATGCTCTAAAGAGAAGAAGAAGAAGAAGAAGAAAACGGTTTGCAATTTTCAACGACGACGTTTAATGGAGAAAAGTAGAGAAAAGAGAAAATACAGTCGAGTAATAAAACTCGAGTAATTGTCGCCCGAAAAACTTTTTAACAACTGCACTCATTCTCAATTAAGCGCTAATAAACGACGAAATTACGCTCGCTTCGTTTTTTGTTTTGGAGATTGTAATTTTGTGACAAAAGCAATTACATTCTTTGCGCGCAAATTTAATGACATCAATTCCTTTGTGAATTTGTTGCCAAATTTGCTTCTCAAGCTGAAACTTTCGTCACACTTGATAAACACTTTCTGCTTATTTTCGCTTCACTTTCATAAAGCATTTGAAGAGAAAGTATGATAAATAAAAAGGCTCAATTATATCGAAAATGTTTAAATTTAAAATCATTTCTAATTAGACGCAATCAAAAGATGGTGGTGAGAATTAAAACTAAAAGCATTCATTGCCCTGAATCGGTTGGAAAAAGTTTTCACTTAAAATGCTAAAAAGAAATCGTCGTTTGAAAAGCAAGAAGAAAATATTAATGCATCTGCTTAACGAAACTAATTAAAATCAGAGCAGAGATTAAATGCGAGCAGACGAAGATGAAGAGGAAGAAGAAGAAGAAGAAGTAGAGGAAGAAGTGAGGTTATAGTGTTCGTTTATTGATCACTCGAACGAAAGCTTACTCACGAGGAATGAAAATTCTCGTTTCGCTCTCTTTCAAACGCACTTTGCAGAAAGAGAGAAGAAAGAGAAAAACTTTATTTGCAAATGCAATAAGAAACAGTTTTCTCTTTCGTTCTTTCTTCTTTTGCAAAATGTAACCTTTTTTAAGCTTTGCAAAAATCACGAATCGTTTTGCGTACAATCAAAAAAATTCGCTGAAAATATAAAACTTTCGTGTTTGCAAAACTAAACTTAAAATATTGATATTGAACTTAAAAATCTACTCGAATGTACATATTACCCGCGGTATACTCACTTTATGTGTATATATCTATAGATATAGAAAACTGAAATCTGTTTTCGAGAAAACTTTAGCGAGAAAGTCAAAAGTAAAGTAAAATAGTAAAAAGGTAGAGAAGTTAAATTAAAGCGTAGTGAAAAGTAAAGTTACACACCAAAGCTTTAACGGAGAAAATTTTTTCATCTATCATCTTATATATTTTATATATATCAATCCGTTTCTATTTATATGTTTCTCGATTCAAATTTCATCAAAATTTTAAAGCTTATTTTTTTCTGCTTCATTCACTCTTCGCTTTGCATTCGGAATCAAATTTCGAAACTGAATTTCAAATTTACACGAAATTAAAAAGAAGAGAGAGAGAGAGAGAGAGAGAGAGAAGAGAGAGAAAAGTAATTTCAAAGAAAACTTTACTGTTGAAGTAAAAGTTAAGCTCTTAAAAAGAGAAGCAAACGAAACGAAACGATCAATAAAAGAAAAACTTTTTCTTTCGAAGAAAAGAGAGAAAAATGTTTGCATGTATCTATCTTATCGAGCACTAAATTTGTTACGACATACGTTCAAAGTATAGAAAGTGAACGAAGCTGAAAATCGTCGCTATTGATTTTGATTTTGAATTTAGATGCAAATTAAACTGTTTTTAGAACTTATGCGCTCAAATCTTTCTACTCTACTTTTTACAAACTGAGAGAGTAAAAAGCAGACAAAGTTCTCTCTCTCTCTTCTTTTTTATTTAAACTTAAATTATCGAAACTCATTAATCACAAACACTCGCTTCATTAATTAAGAGTAATCGTCGTAAACTTACTCCGCAAATTATACGCGATTAAATATTAAACTCTTTTTCCATAAAATTTAACTTTTAAGCAATTTATGCATATTTTTAGCTTCGCCGTAACTTTCTCGCTCATTAATCGTCAACTTTACCATTTTATATGAAAATGTTTTTGTACTTTACTCCTTTCTCTTTCTTCTCATTTCGCATTAATCTATTTAAGCTTTTATGACTTTTATTATTACTCGTAATAAACTATAATTTCAGTTATTTTATGAACGAACAAACTTTAATCGAAGAATAAATTTTGATAAAATGCTTATTAGAGGTACAAATAGCAGAAAAGAACAGGTACATTTGTGTATTGATCATAGCTCACGACCAATTCTTTAAATTTAGACTTTCATATTCGTTCTCGTGTTTACGACATTCGTTTTCATTCAATTTGACACTTATATGGAATGAAGAGAAGCTCTTGAGATTGAAAGTAAAGAAGTTTCATTAAAAGACGACACGCCATCTGTTTACGCACAAATCTTGTTCAAACTTTCTAAACTCGTGAATGATTTTTTGAACGAGATATGATATGTTGTCAACACTTCAATGCTTGTAATTCAATTGATTGTTTAAACATATGACGTTAAATATGATTTAAAAAAATAATTGCTTTGCTACTCTTTTGTTTGATTTGCTAGTTTTATAGATAATTTTTTAAAGTAGAAAATTTTTTTGAGAAAAATTTTGAAAAGTTGACAAGATTTTGATTGGAAAGAAGCCAAACTATGAGTATTCTAAAGGGGCCAAATTATGAGTATTCTTTCTCCAACAACTTTGCAATCGTATTCAATTGAATGTTTGAAGTTCCTTCGTATATTGCGCCGATTTTCGCGTCTCGGTAATATTTTTCAACTGGGTAATCACGAGTGAATCCAACACCTCCCAACCATTCTACGCATTTAGATGTAGTGTTTGAAGCGACTTCGGCAGCGAAATATTTAGCCATAGCCGCTTCTTTGATAAATGGCAATTTTGCATCTCTCAATCTGGCTCCGTTGTAAACCATAAGTCTCAAAGCTTCAATTTGAGTGCTAATCGCAGCGATTTGATGTTGCATTCCCTAAAAGTAAACGGTTTAATCGATTCGCTTTCAAAATGAAGCGAAAAGCTTACTTGAAAGTCGAACAATCGCTTTCCGAATTGCTTTCGTTCGAATGTATATCGAATTGCGTGATCGAAACAGCCTTCCGATAAGCCGAGCATTTGTGCAGCGATTCCTATGCGACCTTCATTTAAAATTCCGATTGAATACTTGTAGCCATGCCCTAACGTTCCAATCAAATTGGAAGCCGGTATTCTGCAGTCTTCAAAAACCAAAGGACAAGTGCTCGAGGAACGGATTCCAAGCTTGTCTTCCTTTCTTGAAATGGTGAAGCCAGGAGTGCCGCGTTCGACAACAAAGCAACTAATGCCTCTGTATCCCTGCGAAGGATCAGCATTTGCAAACACAATAAAAATTCCTGATTGCTCAGAGTTCGTTATCCATGATTTACTGCCATTAAGTATCCAATGATCGCCATCTTTTCTAGCAGTAGTTTTCAATGCAAATGCATCTGATCCAGATTCAGCTTCAGAAAGAGCGAATGAGCCCACCTATTGAATAAAAAGTTTTAACCTCTAAAAGTAAATAATTTTTAGGCTACAGAAAAATTTTCCGATAAAAAGAATATTTTCAATGGAATAATTTGAAACAGAAACTTTGAAGAAAACAAAAGAAATCATTAAATTGCAAGGAGCGAAAAAGAAGATAGCATAGTAAACCCACACTTATGGCAATGTTCCATCAAAAGGAAGTTCTAAGATAAATACACATATGATATGTGAACGAAAAGCACTCGTCATATCACATTTTTTGGACAGCGATTATCTTTTAAATTTATGTGTGACGTTGTACTTTTTTTGTGCCAAATCACCGACGTGTTAATGACAACGCACATTTCAAGATCATGATAATGACAACTTACTGTGTCGGTGGTTAAACGTGGTAAATATTTTGCTTTTTGTTCCTCGTTTGCGTATTTCGTGAAAATTGGAATCACAAGTGTATTGTGAACATCGCACATCACACTCATCGATGGATCCACTTTAGCAAGCTCTTCGACAACGAGTACAGCAGTGAAGAAATTAGCGCCGGTTCCATTATATTTCGGATCGACTTCAATACCCATCAGTCCATTTTGAAAAAGCTCGTCTACCAAATCTTTGTCCATTTCAGATTTATCGTCCATTGCTTTAACTCGCGGCTCGATTCGATCTTTAGCAAATCTTGAAACAGTGTCTTTGAAGGCATTCTCTTCTTCAGAAAGTATCGTCAAAGGATGAGCAGCTTGACTCGATTCAATGTATTTTTGGTTGGCAAGTTGCGAATTTATGCAACTAGTCGATAAATATTTTAAATTATTAGGATTAAACGCAGCGTGCTAAACGAATAAAAAGCAAACGATGAAAAGGAAAACTTTTTTCTCGAGTATTAACGAGTAGATAAATCGCACTTACTTTATTCACTGCGAAATTGACAATTCTTCGTAACGCATTCAAGTACATAGTTGTCGATTGTTTTAATATCGAGTACTGTCGATTAACGCTTTAAATGGAAAAATTCCAATTAAAACACGAGTGGCTGAAGTGAAGACTTTCACTGATCGCAAACAAAAGCAAAATACGTGTCAAACTTTAAAACGCACAGCATTTTATACTTCCCAATAGAGCACAGTTCGCGCAAATTCGCTATACACTCAAACTTTTAAAATCATGCAATATAAGATAATTTTATCGGGCGAATGTTTCGGTAAAACAAAGAAGTGAATCAAAGAAAATGGTAACGCAACGTCGGCAATTAATGCGCAATGAAAGGATTAAAATTTAAATTGATTGGATATGCCGTAAATTGCTAACAAGCTTCACTCTGCTGTCGTCGTCAGCTTTTTTTTTATGCCGAACTAATTTTGTTTATTGCGTGACTTAAAACGAAACAACACACGAAATATGGTTCGATTCATGTTACCGACAGTTTGCGCAGTCTTTTGCTTTCTTTCAAAACGCGACACCCAACACATTTTGAAGGCTATTCGAGCGAACGTTTACGTAATTATGAGCGTAACTCTTAAGAGGCCATGAAGGGAAACTCTCTCTGTATGAAAAGCAGCATTTCAATTAATTTGATTAAAATTGAATTTTACCGAATTTAATTTTATCAGTTTAAAAAGCGAAAATTAATTTCAATCGTTAAAGCGACGAACTCACCTCTTTGAATTTTTTAAATAAATTTTTTGTCAAACGATTTTCTTTATTATCGCGATTTGGATTAAAAAATTTCTGACAGAAAAACAACTCAGTTTTCGAAATGCAATATAAAATTCGTGAATTGAATATTGCAAAAAATAAAGCGGAAAGCAAAAACTTTGCGTTTGAAATTTGTGAATAAAGAGTGAAAATTGGAAAGCAGATTCCACACACTTTGTGCTTTGAATCGATGTTTTGAGGGACTTTCGTTTCATTGCATGAATGCGCGTCTCTCAATTCGCGTTTTGAGCTTCGTTTTTTTATTTTAAAGTTTTTCGCATTCTTTCGCTTTTTCGTCTTCGTTTTGCACGAAATCGTTCGATTTTAACGCGATTTTTATCCTATTGACTTTTTTTCGTTCGGTTATCTGTTTGCGTAGCTATTCACCGATATTTACATTGATTCATTGTGTACACAAATTCTTGAAAACTATTTTATATAATAATAGTTTCTTGAAGATTATTGAATTTAAGCTTTTTGTTTAGAACTTATCTTTTGAATTTTAAACTCGATAAAAATTATTAAAAGAGTGAAAAAACTTTTCTTTGGCAGTAGATAAACTCTGTTTGGGCTTAAATGAATTTAGAATGTTTCAAAAACAGAATAATCATTGTATTAATTTTAATAATAAGCAAATTGCTTTTTGAATTTTTCAAAATTGTAACAATTACTAAAGTTTGCAGAAGTGAAAAATTAAAATAAAATTTTGAAAAGAAGATTTCGAAAGCCAAAACGAAAAGTGTGTGCATTTCGACGTGAAGAGGGCGCAAACAGCGATCGCAGTCAAGCTACACGTAACTTTAGCGAAGAAATGATGAAAGCGATGTTTGAATGGAAGCCAGCGTTTCTTTGAAAACGATGCTTTCTTTCGAAAAACGACTCTTTTACATTATTATTTCCATATTAGCAGTGATCACCACACACTCACTCGTCGAATGCGCCCAAACCAAGACCTCGTCACCAATCACCGTTTTCGAGCCTAATTTGTTAGTGGTCACTTTGAACGGTTCAATTTACGCGATCGGCAAACGCAGCGGTCGCGTGAAGTGGTCACTCAGCGAACAGTCACTGGTCAAATTGCCGTCAGCACCGAATTCAAGCGCTGAACTCAAGTCGCCGCTATTTTTACCCGATCCAAAAGATGGTTCAATCTATCGTTACAATAGTATTGAGAGTAATTTTAGATTCGACGGCAAACAAAAGCCGCGAGATTTGTTAGAAAAACTGCCATTCACTTTAAGCGAATTAATCGCACTTTCACCTTGTCGTAGTAAAGACGGTCTTCTTTTCATCGGTAAAAAGATCGACTCTTGGTTCACTGTGAACAAAGAAAGTGGTGAAAAGATGGTACTCGATTCGGACGGTGAACACTGTCCACGTTCACCACCGCGTGATTACGCAGACGAGTTCATTTCGGATGAAAAACTCTTGCTCATTACTAAAACAGAGTTTCAATTAACTGTGATTGATATTAAAAGAAAACAAAAAATATGGAATTTAACTGTTGTTGATTATTCTAACACCGCTAATCTAATAAGAGCTCAAAATCATTATGAGCTTCTTCTCTTAACATCCAGCAAAACTGGTAAAATTGTCGCTTTGGATGCGGTTAATGAAAGCGGATTTGAACCTAAAGAGCTCTGGTCGCTTGAACTCGGCTCGCCCGTAATTTCATTGTATGAATTCGATGACATGACTGCTTTTGGACAAATGATACAAGTGCCATTCCTAACATTTAGCGAAGACTTCGTAAAAAATCATGATATTCACTCAATCCAAAATTTGTATTCGAGTATATATATCGGAGAAACGGGCATAAAATCACTTTATGCTCTTACAACGCTTGTCGATTTGGATAACACTCCACTATATTCATTGAAACCACTTCCATTAATTGAAGGACCAAAAGTTGAAAATGAAAACGAAAGTGAAGACTTTGTCGATTCTGATCATATATCCTATGATATTGATGTTTTGTTCAATGGTTTTTACGAATATCCTGGTTATTCCAGAGCAGAAATTGTTCCTCACTTGACCGTCGTTCCTTCAATGGAATTTTTGATTGCTCAAGAGCCACAGACTACAGTAATCACTTTTCACGAAACTAACAACGAGCAGGAGAACAAACCCAAACAGTGTGTTTATGAAAAGAATTATAGTCAATTAATGCATTCATTGCACAACGAAATTAATAATACGTGTGAAAACGATGAAATAGAACAAGTTGTAATCGTTTCCCTATGGCATTGGTGGAAAGAAGTGCTCGGCATTAGTATTACCTTAGCGATATTTCTTAATATTTTTGTATCTTATTTAAAACGGAAATTTCAACATTGTGCCAAAACCATTTCTCCTTTGGTTAATGAAGATTGTATTTTGGCAAATTGTATCGAACAAAGTGAAGAGAAGCCTCAAACGAACACAACGCTTCTTGAGTCGAGCAGAACAAATTCTTCCACATCTCGACAATCTTCCACAGAGATATCTTATGTGTCGAGATTTTACAATGACTTTGAAATTATTCAACGATTAGGTAAAGGTGGTTATGGTGTTGTGCTTGAATGCAGAAATAAGATTGATACTTGTCATTATGCCATTAAAATAATTTTGCTGCCATTCCGTGCTGAAGCAAGAGAAAAAGTGATGCGAGAAGTAAAAGCTTTGGCAAAATTGGACCACAGAGGAATCGTGAGATTTTACAATTCATGGCTTGAAGTGCCCCCCGCCGACATCGAAGAGTCTCGCCTCAGAGATTGGGAAAATAGTGAGATTTCTTCATTTTCGCCGCTGAGTAATACAGCGATTTATGCGAGTCTTCTCTCCAATAATAATTCAGCTTTAAAAGTACCGATAAGTAAAGATATCGGTGATAAACTCGATTCTTTGAACTATCAGTGTTATCGTGATTCAGAAAACAGTTCGAGCGATTCTTTCATTGTATTTCAACATTCAGTTTCTCAAAAGTCAAATAAAAATGTTGAAACTGAATGTTATTCAAACACCAAAGAGAAGCCGAAAGAACTGTTCAATAATCGAAAGATGTTCCTCTTCATACAAATGCAACTGTGTAGAAAAGACACACTTAGAGAATGGTTGAAGAATAACCCGAAAAGAGATCGCAGTACAATATTCGAGATATTTCTTCAAATTGCAAGCGCTGTGGTTTACGTTCATGATATGGGTTTAATGCATCGCGATCTTAAGGTGAATGGATTAAATATTTTTCAATTGTTTTCAACTTTTATTTTAGCCATCGAATATATTTTTCGCTGTTGATGGTAGTATTAAAATAGGTGATTTTGGTTTGGTAACCGCAGCATCTGTTGATGATTTCTTCAGGACACCAGAAATCGAATCCAAAGACGTTATTGACGGTGATGAAAGGCATACAAATTGTGTCGGAACTCAACTCTATATGAGTCCAGAGCAGGTAGTTGTTTCTTAATTATCCGGAATATTGTCAACAATTGTTTCATTCTTCAGATACGCGGCGTAATGTACTCAAACAAGGTTGACATTTACTCATTGGGTGTCATTTTCTTTGAAATGATTGTACCTTTCAACACTGAAATGGAGAGAATCTCTGTTCTAAGAGATGTTAGACAACAAAAATTTCCTCTCGATTTTGCTGCCAAGTATCCTCAGGAAGTAT
>NCKU01001167.1:0-28228 GCA_003675995.1 Dinothrombium tinctorium | reverse complement strand
TAGGGAAGCCCCAATGTCAGTTATTCATGTTTTTAATGTAAAATATGTAAATAAGGAAATAAATTCATAAATATTGAACTAAGTGTGATAATGTAAGCCGCTGTAGTAGGTTTGGCCGCATACTAATCTGCGAACGTATTCCCTATTGCCATCCGATTACTACTCACCCAGTGAGCTTTAATACTCTACTCACATCTGCGCGACAATTTATTCATGAAGTTTCTCATTTATTTTTTTCTAATTTCTTCTTTTATAACAATGTTCAGTGGTAGAAAAACGCGAGTTTTCGCGTTTAATTTTTAGAAAATTATTTAACTTGTATAATCCAAACGAATTTATCATAATAAAAATGTCTTTTGCACATTCACAATTTCAATGAAACTTGGTATGCAGATAGAACTTGATGTTGGTAGTAAGAATTACCCGAATAATAGATGCGAATTTTGCGCGTGAACAATTTCTAGCACATAATCAGTTTTAACATTTAAAACAAACCGAATGAAAATCGGCTAAGACTTTAGTTCGCAATCGAAATTTTATTTAAATAATTAAATTGAATGAATAAATTTAAGAGGATAAATTTAATTGAATTTTCGCCATAAACTTTATATGAAAGTGCATGAAAAAATTGTCTATTAAAAATTGACAAACATCTCTTTTCACCTTAAGCTAATTAAATAAATCTTATTTGATTTAATTCATCACTTTTTATTCTTAATAACAACAAGAATGCGAATGCGACTGGTGTTTGCAACGAATCCTATTCAGAGGTTGAAGTGTTTAACCATAAATATGAAGAACGTCCAATTTGTGCGTTTGATTGTGAAAAGGTCACAGAAAAGTGCACGATACAAGGAAAGCACAAAAATGTTGCTTTTCATGAAGCGGTCGCAGGTTTGGATGGAAATATTTTAAATAAACGTATTCGTGAGAAAATTTAACAATGTTTCATCATTCGTCAATCTTTTTAGAGCACTCCTCTAAGGGTTATACATTTACTGAATTTAAACCTATTTTTTATTCAGGTAATTCGGCAATATCTAGACCCTAAAGAGTATATTCACTATTGCTTCATCATCACTTACTTGTATTTTTACAGCACCTCCAGGCGATATACATTGACTGAATTTAAACCCATTAAGTGAGAGTTTAGACTTAGAATGTAGAGATTTTGATGCTTAAGCTATTCAAAGATATTTCATGGAGCGATTAGAAGAGTGAAGGGTTATTAAGACTCAGCTTGAGGAATTTAACATGGCATTATTTCGGAGTGGATATACAGAAGAACGTGCACGATACTTTAACAGATGCAATTTAAACTTTACGATTATATAATGAGATATATTTGATGTAGAAAGATTTTTCGATATGATATAAATAAAATAAATTGTTATTTGTTTTGATTTATAGTCAATTAGTTATGAGGTGTTTATCTGAACTTTCAATGTTAGCATTTGCGGTTAATTCATATAGCACATAAATGTAAGATGTGCACCCTAATCGCCCTTTAGCGGCTATGTCGCAACGCCATTTGGTGGTTGCTTCTAGCTACGAGTGGTTACACTTCTTGGGGCCTCTGCCTGATTCTGCGACGAAGAGACACACATGCTCAGTCGTGGAGTAAAACTCAATGAGGCAAACCACAACATGTACAACCGTTTCAAAATAAATGTTTCGATTATCGAAAAGTAAGCTCAACTGCAAAGCATCACCAATAATTGAGCGTCTCGTAAAAGTTGCTTTGCAGTTAAGCTCACTTTCGATAATCGAAACATTTTATTTTGAATCGGGAGTACGTAGTGGAAGAACGAGTTTCCTAGAAAATCCAGGGATACACTCACGACACAATATCACAATTAATATACAGATGTATACAGCGTTAGTTAAAGTTTCTTAAAAGTGGTCAATAGTTATTTTAAACTCTCAGCGATTGCACCGCCTTCAGTTAATAGGTTCTTAAAGCTGGTCAAATTAATTTAAACAGACCTTAATTTTCAAAATTTTTTCCCAGTTTTAGGATCGAATGTAGCTGATATTTTATTAACAACACTTGGAAGAGGTTACGTTTTAATGATTTTAGTAGTGAATGATATAAGTGCCATTTATGAATAATGATATTATCATTTAAAATTTTAGATAAATAGCAAATTATTGCAACATAGATTTCCAGCACATAATATTTTTAATTTTCAATTTATTCAAAAACGTCGATTATTTCCTTTAATACAAATTTTGGGGTTATGGAATTGTTTAATTCGACCTACGAATATTGATTGGAATGGCTTTTATTTTTTGGATAAAATAGAAATGAATTTGAAGAGTGAAATTTGTAAGCTAATACTTCTCTTCAACAATTTCACTTCAACTTCTGATGATAAAAATCAAGATCATGGCGTAGTTACAACATAACTAAGAAATATCTAAAAATATCTAATCTAATAAGTATCTAAAAAATAATTTTCAATTAGTAAAAATTTTAAAAATATTCGAGATGTTCTTTAATATTAGAATTAAACGGGAATTTATTCGATTTCTGAAAACAAATATTAAAAAAGGAGGAAAAATCGATCAAGCTCATCGCTATGAACGAAGATCCGAACGCACTCGGCCACTCATCGCATATTGATAAAGCACAAATATTTTGTAAATATATAAATTTTGTAAAATTTGTAAACAGTTGTATTATAATTGCTTTAAGTATTTCATATTTTAAATTGATTAAATCAATGAGACAAAATATTTCTTTTTTAAGCAAGTTGCGCCAGATCATCACAATATAAGCTTAATTTTCAATGTAGCCAAATAGCTGCATAAATACTTACTGGAATATGCATTTGATCGAAATTTTACGCGTTGAAACTTTTCTCAAGTTGAAGTTGAAATGAAAGGGGACGCCGACCATTGATTTTGATTTTATTATTTTATTCTCGTTTTTCAATTTGTCCATTTCTTCGATGTCCAAATTGAAACTGAATTCTCATTTCGCCAACTTTGGTCGCAGGAAGCAGATCTGGAATCCATTCGATAACAAAAGGTATCGGCTCTTTGAGATCGGGTGAAACGAGTCCAACTTTGAGAAAAGTTCGTAATTCCACTGGTTTGATAAGCGAATGCACTGAGCTTATATCTGGACATAATTCGTTTATTGCTTGACCGTAATTATTCGCCGATTCGGGTAAATTTAAATACTCGTAGTTACCATCTTTTGTTTGAATAAATCTTTGAGTTAATTGCAAGCATACTTTGGGTGTATCGAATATTTGCTTTACGTGCGTTATATTAACCAATAAATAAGTGAATTTGGTGAATGTGCCTAATGGAGGTGAATCCTTGCGATTAAATACAGTCGTGACGCTTGGAAGCCCTTTCGTTTGTAAACACGCGCTAATACGCTGTTGAAGACAATCGAAATGCTTGTGCGATACCAAAAACACCAACGGATCCGGCTTTCCGCTCAATTGGTAATGCATCGTTTGATTTATCAGTTCGGTAACACTCGAAAGCCAATCAGTAAATGAAACATTAGCATCGTTTTCGGTAAGCACTTTTCGATCGATTAACTTTCTTAAATTTAGAACGTTTTCGTTCTCAACTTTTTGCTCGAAAAATATTTCTTTGTAATTAAAATTAGAGAGTACAAACGAGCGTTGACCACTAAGAACAGTTTCAGGTACTTCTTGCTGCAAGAAACATTTAAATTCAGAGATCAGGTCGCTGTGCGATAAAAAAGCCATAATGCACAAATAAAAATGCATACACTTGCGTGACGTTTCATCGCGATTAGATTTGAATTGTTTGCACGAACATATAAAACGAGTGGAATTGAGAAAAGTACAATGAAGATAACCGCAATTGTGCTTGTTACTACTGCTGCTCAAGGCGCATTTTATCGCGAAATTAGCTTCGGACACTCGCTGCACTAACGGCGATTCGAGAAGTTGAGCGTCGTTCAACACGCAGAGAATGTCACTTTTAACGCTTGGTTCGATATTAATCGCGTCGATTGCGGCCGGATTGATCGGCACGGGTAATGCACGATTCTCGCACCGAACCGCTTCCTTGACGTGAGCGCACGAAGCGATTATCGTTAAAGTGATGTTCGTTTCGACATTATGCAAAGAGTTTGTTTTGCTGCTCTCTCTTCTGGCAGTGGTTTCCAACGGAAGCGATTCGCGACGGCAACAATCGACTAAACAACGAGCGGCGGTTTCTTTGATGAAGTTGATGTCTAACGATGGATCAGAGGACGCGTCCAAACCGTTGATTGCGGGCAGTTCGACGAAGCCGCGATAGTCGGGGCCGCCGCGATCGCGAACGCGAATCGAGTACAAATAAGAGGAATGCGAACCGGTGACGAGTTGTACGCAATCGAAGCCGGATTTAAGTTTTCTTTTTGTCGACGACGAATACGTCGTAAACGAGGCATCGTTTCGCAACGAAACACGACACGACTGATTCTTGCAGAAAGCGCTTCGAATGCCGTTTAAAGTTGCACACTTGGGACATTTGCGAACACCTCTTTGCGTCGCTTTTCCCAAATCGGCGAAAAGTTTGTTTCGCTTCATTCTTTTCTTTTTCGCCGATTTTTTTCCAATTTTTTCCGATTTTTTCGCTTCTTTTCTTTTCTTTTCACGAAAACGTCGACATTGCGTTCGCTCTCGATTCTCGACGCGCCAAATTCAAGCTTTCGCCCTCACTTCGCTCCGACGCTCGATTTCGCTAAGTTCTGTTCAAGAATCGAGAGAACGCTGCGATTGAAAAACGCCGAAAATGATCAAAAACTGCCTTTTGAATGTGCATTGCAAGTGCGAGCTTAAGATGCGAACGAATTGACAGAATTTTTTTTTTAATTAATTTTACTGAGCACTCGATTTTTAGTATCAGCCAATCAAACATTCAGCTTGATAAAGTTTTAATGCATTTTGAATTTATTCTTCGCTTTGTTTCGCTAAGAGGCGATTTTTCTAATTTTACCTATGCAATTCAATCGATTAATTTAGCTAACACCCACATGAGAGCGAGATTTTTCATTTTAATGCTGTAAACATAAAGAATAAACGAGATTCTCGTTGCATTCAGCCTTTTCTTTGTAGCAAACGTTTTCATTTACTCTTCTTGTCTCTTGTTCACTTATAATTTAATTTGAAACCGTTTTCAAACTTTATTTTTCTTTGCTTTCATTTGATACTTGCTTTCTCGTTTTTATTTATTATCTTATTTTGAGCGCATTGTTCTAATCTAGAATCTTTCATCACTTTGCCTATCTTGACACTATCGCAATGAGAATAAAGCAACAATTGATAATGTAAACACTGAAGTTGTTTTTACCTAGAAAAATATTAATAAAAAAACTATAAAACACGAGAAGATATGAGAAGTGCAATCAAATTCGGTAAGAGTAAAGTCAATATACTTGAAAAAAGACACTTCGCCAATTACTTTCGATCTCATGTTACGTAAGTGAGAGAAGAGAAAGAAACAGCGTCACATGGAAACGGTTAGTATGCCTAACGACAATCGATCAGTTTTCGACTGTGTCGAATGCGATAATTTTCAAGGTCATTGGATCATGTCTTTGGGATTATGGTGCACTAGCAAACACATGCGTGCTGATCGCCTATGTAATTTTTTTTTCGATTCTCTCTCTCTCTCTTTCTCAATGTTTTTATTATGATTTTGCATGTGTTCTAATCATTAAAATTTTTACTTTGAATTCAATTCATGATTACAACAACTCGAAATGAATTTAATTTTGTTCAAATTCATTTGAAATTGAAAATCTCTCACTAATCACCAGAATAATATTTATCAAGTTAATTTTAATTTTACCATCAGCATTTGTCGATCTAATACTCAAGCTGCACTATTAATTTTTTAAAACGCCTTTCAACTTTATCTGCACATTGATACACTTGAAATGTCAAGACACACGCTGTGGTCACTGTAAATTATGCAACCGACTTTGAACTCTTTTTATTTTCGTTGCTTATTTTCGCTTTAGCTTAATTTCTATGAAATATTAAATTTTATCCTTTAAAAAGCAAAACGAAGTGAAATAAAAAAGCAATCAATCGATGCAAATAATTTAGATTTTGATGAGATTTGCGATTTTTTTCCGCTCAACTAATAAATTTTCGTATTAAGTTGAGGATTGGCCGAGTGCTAATTAAATTGAAAGGTGAAAATTTCGATAAAACGTTCGATTAGTTTTAACTTGATAAGTGATAAAAATAAAATTTTCACCTAGAACAAAAGCGAAATATAAATTTTTAATAATACGAACTCGTGTGCTTAAAAATCGATAATTCGGCCGTCCTTTCGGTTATTCACGTAGTCTTTCGCACGGCAACAGACGCGCAGTCGTTCTTTTTTCGGCTTTAGGTATTTTTCTTAGCAGATATATAAATCGGGGTTTTCAGGTCTAATCGACTTTTTTCCGGCTGAATCCGAGACAGAGAATTTCACTGCTCGAGCTGTTCTCTCGGCTTAACTATCGCGCTTCGTTTCGCTAGTTTTTTTCTTTTCTTTCGCTCGCTTTTTTGACATTTACAATAAATAAACTTGTTCTACAATTTTAACATTTTTTTCCTCATGTTAAATGGTCGAAGAGAACAGCGCTGTTGATTTGAATGTAAACAATCGATCTGAAGTTGCGGTTAAAGAAAATCGAGCGAAAAAAGGTTGCTGTTGTTGTTTTTCGGTAAGTCGCTTCTCTCTCTCTATGATTTTCATATGAAAACTAAATTTCATTGCTCTTCATTTTCGTCTCGTGAGTTTCTTTTTAAATTTTGCTTTTTGTTTATTTTCTAGAATTTTGCACTCGCAAGCTTTTAATAGCTGATAGAGTTCGTAGTTCGCCACAAATTTCGCTTTCAATGACTTACGAAAAAATCTTCGGATTAAATTTGATCGAATGCGGTTTGTGGTTGAGTGTTTTCGAAAGATAATCGAGAGAGTTTTTTGTGTAGAAAATTTTTATTTACAAAAAACTCACTTTTTTACTTTAAGGATTAACTCTTCACCAACAAAAAGCCTTTTTTCAGCGCAATTCAAGGTTTGTTTCGATTGCGATCGAATCAATTATTAGAGCGAGAAAGAGAGAACTTCAACGCCTGCATTGTAATTTCACCACATTTACCTATAAACCGTCATTTTACGTATGCACACACAATGCGTAAAGCTTTTTTTGAATGTGTGCTTCACGGCAGTGACCGAAATTCTTTTTCGATCGATAAATGAATTAAAAATTCATATTTTTGTTGGCATTGTAGTCGAAACGATTAGCCGAGATTCAGCAAAGTTATTTCGGCTATATTCATATTACCTTTGTTAATAATTATTGTAATTAACTTAATTTTTTTTCATTTCAATCTAATCTAATTGACTCAATCTTGAAAGATCGTATTTCTTGTACTTAAAACATTCGTAAGGCGTGTAAAGTGAGAATTCATTTCGCGGGCTACAATAATGTTAAACGAATAAAACTTGTGTTTGCTCTTTCCATCGATCGATTGCGTAGAATTTTTTCTTTTTTGCCCCAGTTTTTAAAAGCGAGAAGCGACATGAAATAAGAAGAAAACGAAAGTAAAAATTAATGTCGTCATTAGCGATAAAGCTTCTATGTAATCGTTCAAAGTAGCGAGCTTAGAAAACATTTTTTCACGAAAATTATCGCATTTTGTCTAGTAAAATCAATTTTTCTTCATTTTTTTCACTTTCATCGAATATTAATGAAAAGCTTGTTCATTTCGCCAATTTATTTTTATTTATTTCAGAATAAAACGGATTTTAACAAGCGCAAATTTCATTTTAAAAATAAAATGAAATAACCGATGAAACAGTAGCCTAAACATTTCTGCGCTCATTGATCTTTACCCTCATAAATCTTTAATCAACTTTTGTCTGCAGCGAAAACAATTATATTTTAAATTATCTTGACAGTTAATTACATAAAACACAAGTGTTTTGCTGCTCGAAGATAAGAGAAAATTTCTCTCGAACGCCCGCAAGTTGAAAGAAATTTTTTGACCCCTCAACCGTTAGTTTTTAACTTTTCAAGTGCAATTTTACGTTTGATAAAAAGCAGAAATATTTTCACAGCGTCTATTCGCTTCTTCGAAGTAAAGCATAGTAAGCTGTTCTGCGTGTAAAAGAAACAGAACATAACAATTTATTCGCTGCTTTCATTATTTTTACTTCCATACTGTCAATTGCGGTAGACACAGACAAGGCGTGCACAGTCGTACGGTTTTTTTCTCTTAGCCGTTTAATGAACTTTTGCTTTCGATTGTGAAGTTCCCTAGCGCTCTTCTTTTCTTAATGTTCCACCTATGAGCCACAAACCGTGTCCAGAAAATTTTTTCAGTTTAATGCTTTTCAGCATTGCATTGTTAATGTGAAATGAAACATTTGACAAAATGTACAAATTCATATTCAGTCTTGTCATGTTTACTGGTGAAGTTATAAACTTTTTACTTGATATAAAAATCATTCACGCGTGCAAATTTAAAGGTAGAAGCCCTCATTTTCAAATATCTTTCAAAACAATTTTTTAGAAGCATAAAATTTTTAGAATTCATTAAAAAATTTTTTGCTTATATTCACATTCCTTTGATTTTTTGATGTATTTAATGAAAAAATGGCAATCCTTTTACAATTTACAACTATTTCTATTAAGCAATTTCAGTACAAAATGGTAAAACACTCGTGTCCAATAAAATCTTTCGACCTATCGCTTTTCAGTAAAGCGCGTCTTAAGTGATGTCAAGTGAAGAGATTTTATTGGACACGAGTGGGTACATAATGAAGCATATTGGAAAATATTTTCCGATCATAGCAACACTCAAAATCAATTTTTTTTCATGTTATTTCCTGCTGATTCTTAATAAGTAAATACTTTCAAAATTTTGATTTTTTTGTCTGATTACCTCGATCAAATGTCATTTCTTTAGAATGAAATGAGGAAAAATTTTTTTTACTTGATGCTAATTCGAATAAGCTGATATACGATTGAAAGATGTTTATGTCACCTTTTATTCGAAAAATAAATAAAAATGAAAAATATTGAAACTTCGTGACATTTTTTTCAGAAAAAATATGAAAATAATGATTAACCTTCTCTTGAGTTTTCTTAAGTTAATACAGTGAAAAAAGTTTCAAATGATCATTTTCAGGTAAAAAAAAAATTAAATGTGCACAAATGTATTTAAACGAACAATCATTCTACGTATGATTTGAATTCACTTTTAACCTTATTTTTCCCCTTAGGGCGTTTAATTTTTTTTTAGAATTAACGTTACTTAAAAATTTTAGTTTTTTTTTCTCTTCCTTCGGAAAAAATTAATTAAAAATAAATGTGGTAGTAAAATCAACATCATCAAGCTTTATCAGCATTCAGAATTTGTATTTAACTTAATTAGCTTAGTCAAAAATAATTATCATAGCTTATTTGTTGGTTATTTCATCTAACTAACAAGTCTACTGTAGAAAAAAGGAATTTAAACCAGAACATGTTATTATAAATTTATTTTTTATTATTAGAACCATCGAATAATTTGTTATTGCAAGTGTGGTGAGTAAAAACGCTCGAATCATAACATTGCTATCTCATCTTTAATGATTCTGAGTTAAACGTTTTGTTTAGACAATTTAAAAATAAGAATTTACACCTAAAATCGTTTTGAATTTTCAAATTTCAACTTTTTTTTGCAAACCGAATATTTAAACTTTAGAGTTAATTATAAAAAATGCAAATCAAACTTTTTTCTAAGACTTGAAATGTTTTCATTGTTAAAATTTTATTTTTAGCGTAGCTCTCAGAGTTTATTTATTTAACTTTGACAGTTTTGCTTTCAGTTTTACGTCAAGCGCAATATTAAAAATCTCACATTCAAGGACCATTGTAATCCATACTTTTTAGGTTCATTGTATGCCTTTTTAAAAATTTTAGCATAAGCAAAGTGCAATTAAGGTTCCTCGAAATGAGGTCGATGCATATTCGCAACAAGCAAAATTCCTTTAATGCCACTCATGCTTGTGAATTTTTTTTTTGACATTGTTCATCAAGCAGTCAAATTTCTGTGAGTTTAAAAGTTTTGAAGTGAACAAAAAAATTTGTTTGAATAGAAAGCTAAACTTTCACTTTCTTTGTCTATCATTTAATTGACAAACTTAGCTCATTGAATTGCTCGAGAACAAGAGATTTACTAAGTTATTTAAACTTGAAATTTTTTTCATTTGTTTCTTTAAAATTAATAAATACAATCACTCGCTTTGTTCGCAAGCCATTTTTTAAACAGTTACGTGCTTTAAGTCGCGTTTTTTGAAAAAACTGTTTTGTTTCCTCGTAAAAAGGTGTGTTAAATTCTATTTCCGACCGTTTGCAGTTCTCAACAAATAAATACAAAATTGCTTTTGGTTTGTGTCGTTGAAGACACTATGTTTGAAAAAAACTTTTCTTCCTTTTTCGCTTCTTCTTTCTAAGCGAGAAAAAAGTCAAAACAAATTTTTAATGTTCATTCTCAAAAATTTTACACTTCGTGATTTTAGACATCCGCGTATTAAGTGCTTAAAATTAAGCCGCTCCGAAAAACACACCAGACACACTTGGTCGCTTTACTTTCGAGATAATCTCTGTGACGCCTTCGAAAATGAGGTATGCCTTCGCACATTTTGCATTGTGACTAAACCTTTTTTGCTTGGCAATTCTCTTCTCGAAAAGAAAGCAGCTTGATAATGTCGCAAATGCTTGCAAATGTGCAAGTTTTAAATTGTTCACATACTTTAAAAGTGTTTTCAGCTATTTTCACGCTTTGAGAATCGAAATACGATGATGTTTAAATGTTAAAATGTCGTTTTCTTCAGAACCAGAGCAATTAAAAATGTTTATTTAGCGATTTGTGGTAACTTGTTTTCTAGCGTCTTGTAATTTCACTGCTCCAAATGACTTTCTTTTATCGTTCTTTTAACTGCATTCGCAGTCGATTTTATTTAGTCAAATTTAAGTTAAATTGGTATAAACATTCAGAATTATTCAAAGTTTTATCGATAACTGTACTAGAGAACAAAATAATTCATTTTCCTCTCATTTTTTATTCTTTTTTCAAAGCAAAACTCACAACAAAAAGTTCGTAAGATTTTGTTATTCATCTGCAACAGTTTGTTTTCATTTCTGAGAGCATTAAAAATAGAAAGCAAAAGTACTTTCATTTACCTTTCACGCTATAACTTGATATGCATTCATTTGTTTTCCACTCTGCTATAGCTTCACTTCGCTATACCATTTCTATCTCAAATTCTAAGAAAGTGAAAACGATCTCAAAACATTTTTATTGATCTCAAAACATCTCTCGCTTCGATTATTTAGTCAAGTTCTATCAAAACACTAATCGTATGATTTACTGCTTGCAAGAAAGCACGTCAACCATTGTGTCAAAGAGCAGTTTTGATCTGAAGCCAAAACAGTTTGTTGGCATCAACAATGTTTTGCTCAAAAACAACGTGTGTCCTTTAAAAAATTTTTCAGCGAGTCGAAAGACTATTTCACAGCCTTCTTCCAGCCCTCGGATTTGCATAATTATTTGCAGAGGAAAGAGAGAGCGAAAGCGCGGAGCGAAAAATGCTCTAATCGCGAATATAAAAAAGCAGTTCGCGCAATATTCCAGCTAAGAAGCGGCTAATTTTAGTGTTCGTACGTCAAATACTTTTTTTCGGTACGAAGGAGGAGAAAATAATGTTTACTACAACCTTTTTGGTTCGCCACTTTTGCGAAAAAATTCGTAAACTTTGACTTCGTTTTTAATTCGCTTTTAAAAATCGAATTCGAATAGCGGCGATTTACTTAAAGATTCATCATTTAGGAAGAGCATATAAACGAGAACTTCCATCAGCAAGAACACTGATTTCGGCATCTTCGCTGTTAGCTGTTCATTTTATCTTCTTTTCTTTTCAAAAAAATTTTTTCACTTTGGTGTTTTTTTATGTAAGCTTCTGAAATGTTTGTCGCGAACAGAAATGATCATCGCCACAGTGACACTTGTCATCGCGTATGTAAATTTTTTGCCTTTCATCTTTCTTTTATTTAGATCAATTAATTTCGCTTACTTTGCTTATCTCTTAATCGACATACTAGACATTTACTTAAATTAACTTTTTTTACGATTAAATTACTCGTGAAAATCTAATTTCATTTAGTTTCAATACAAACCTTCATGCGCTAGGATTGTAATGGACGATCCAAATCCATTTTCTTAATAACAATTTCCATTCGCATACGCATTTTGTTCAAAAAAAGGTGGTGACGTTTTGTCGGCGATGAATTGCGTTCACTTTCGAGTATAAATTGAATCGACCGGTAGAAATGTATCACAAGTTGAAATAAATTGTTTGATAAAATTTTCTCAACGGTAACATTTGAATTGCTAGTGTAAAAGATTTTGTTTACAAATGATTAATTTTGAGAAAGTCTTTTTCAACATTGCGAAATGTTTCGATCGATATTATGAATAACAAATTTAAGCTCAATGCGCAATTCTCGATCAACTAATTAATTAAAGTGAAAATTCATTTTTTCGCTTTGCAATCGATCGCTAAATTCACTTTCAAAGTTTCATTATCCTCATTAATGGTAATTAGATGAGTGAGCAAAACTTTTTTTCACGCGCCGTGAATAATTTTTTCGGGTCAAAATCAAAATTTACGATCATTAACTCGCCTGAATATAAAGCAATTTATAGAACTTCCATGATCGTGCCCAGCTTTAGGGCCAAGGTTTCGCCGATGAAAAGTGTCAAAAAATCAGTCGCCGAGAAAGCAAAATTTTCTTAAATTTGGGTCAATAATGACTATAAAGCACCGCTTTATCATTACACTTAATTTGATTAACTTGTATAAATGCGTGCACAGCAAACGCCGCTCATTATTCTGTCAGTTCATCATGCAAAATGTTTTTTCACAAGTTTTTATGTTATCTTCTATCATATTTTTTTGAACAAATGGATAAAATATCTTTTAAAATTTTTTATGAATAAATTCTCTTCGATCTAACCGCCAAAATTAAGAAAAAATCAAATTTTTTAAGAAAAACGTTAGCTAAACTTAATTTAGAGATTAATTCACTTCGTATGCATCTTACTGAAAACTTTTTTAGATTTAAGTTTAATTTTATTTAAATTTAGCAAAAATAATTTTAAAAATCATTCGCTTGAATTTACGTTAGCAGAACGCAAGAAAATTCGTCACTGTTGACAATGGGATTACACTGTGGCGCTTTGATTTTTTGCTTCTCTGCGATTTGAAAAGCAAAAAAATTTTTTTAAAGTCAATTGCCAAAAGCTGACGGATATTGCGAAACGGGTGATGACTTTCTAGTTATTTTAAAATTTTGACATGAGTGATTATCAACTTTTTTTTTGTGAATGAAACTTTTTAAAAACATTGAACTTATTTCTCTTTGTTTTATGTTTGCTTTTTGAAGCTTTTTTCTCGGTTAAAATAATAAATTTTTGCTCGATTCAAATAATGAATCAATTTTAAAATATGTTGAAAACTATTTTTCGCGCTTATTTACTAAACAAAATTGCTCGTAAAATAAACTTTTTAGAAAGTTCTTTTACATTTTACACTTTTTTTCGACAAAATTTCTCGAATTCCTCTTCGTGACTCTTGTTGCTTGGAATTTGTCAACAGCGTTTCAGCAAATATTTTCATTTTAATGATATATTCACTTGTTTTGACTAATTTTTAAGATTTTAACATCTAAACAGTCTTCAAAGCAACTGTTGAATGCAATCATACGTCAACTAGAAAATTTTTAAAATTAGAAAATAAAATTTTGATTGATATTCACAAGAATTTCACGAGTTTATTTAGTTGCTTTTCAAAATGCATTTAATTCACATCACCACTTGTCAATGAATTTGTGATTTATGATTTGTTCGAGTGAGAAAAGTAAACTTTTTTTCACGCGACTGTTTATGCATTTAATAATCGATGAGTTTTTATTTTATTCACTTAAGTCAATTTTGAATTTTTAACAATAAGCCACTTTAAATTCGCATCGAACATGCTTTCAATGGTTAGAAGCAAATATTTATCTTATTTCAGATTGTTGATCACCGTAACACCTACGCAGATAAATAAATTTCGAATATCCAAAATAATCTTTTCATTGTTCTACGCGTTTAAGTCAACGGAATATTGATAAGCGACTGCAAGATTTTTTGTGTACCCGAATCTACTTGTTATTCTCCGGAAATTAGAGAAGAGCTCTTGATGAAAAAAATCTTTGCTTAACGAGTAGAATAAATAAAAGAAAATGAGCATTTCGAGTAGATTTGTTTGTTAATTCGCGCTTGTGATCAATGCAAATTGAAAACTCTGAAGCAAAATTTGTCTTCTGACTTGAGTGAAAAGAAATTTATTTTTGTTTTAAATTTTAATTACCGTTTAGCGTGTTCATTATCGCTTGACTATGATGTTCAAACATAAATGTGCATATGCATATGCTTTAAAAACAAAAATGTTAATTACAATGCGAAAAGTTCTTCTACATCTGTAACCTCTTCACTTTACTTCATATACTCGCCAAAAACTCGTGTGTAACTAATGCGAAATTAAAATTTGAAACTTCTATGGCTAACAAATTTTGCACGAAGTCAAGGAAGTCACGAGTTTTTTATGTATATTTAAACAATTAGATCACATCCCGAGAATACAACTACAAACCTTGTACACAAATCACCTTTCGCAATCAACTTGAAAGCGATGATAAATATTTTGAGATGATTTTTTTGGCAGTCAAACAGTCGGCACAAAAAAAAACATTTCTATGTTTAAAGGTCACCACGATCGTCTGTTTAATGTATCGCATTACCCGTGCGATGTTTAAATTTGTCCTCCTCACTTTGGTTCAACTTTGTCCCTCGATTATAATTAGCGCGACACTTTGCATCACCGCATCGATTTTTTTTCTTTTTCTCAATCTCACTCGCTGGCATTGCAAAAGTTTTTTAAAAGCTTAGTCATTCGACGAACAGCTTGATTAGCTAATTAATCGATTGAATTATTTTTTAGCAAATCGATGTTAATTAAATTTTTGTCGGCGTCAATTATTTTTCACGCCAATGAACATTTAAACTAAACACAAAGAAGAACAAAAAAACGTCGTTCGACTTTTAAATTTGCTTATCGTATGTTCGACTTGATTTCGAGCTTTTTTTCACGAAATTATGATCAATGCTAAAAACGTGATGAAAATTAAAATTAAAAGTGATTATTGAAAAAAAAACTTTTAGCACTTCGTTGAATGCTCGCGAACGAGTGATCGTCTTTCAAATTAGAACTTTGCTCGATTTTAACGCATTTTCAAAACTCTCAATGGCCGTAGAGTGTATCATAAATTTCTTAGAACTTCTTTACAAGCTTTCGAAGAAGTGATTTATTAAAATTTTGAGCTAAATCTGAAGAAAATCGTAAAAGCTTTGCTTTAGCTTCATTTATGCGCAAATAAAGTGTTGCTGCCTTTGTTTAGCAAAGTAAAATGTGTCCGCTTCTGTTCAAGAATTAAAAAGCTTTGTGAGAGCTCAAAAGAGAAGGTAAGAGTTAAGATTTAATTGTTCGTAACAGAAGTAAATGTTCTGCTTCCCGTGTTTTTAAGAATTTTTAAAGCCCGACCATTATTCGCACTCTTTTCAAAATTTTCGTCTTCAGTACGAGTACCAAAGTGAATTGAATGTAGTTTACTCTTTGTATTAAGTGTCATTCGAAGGACTGAAAATTTCGTTAAATTTGAAAATTTAACTTTCAATCATCGTGTAACGTAGATTAAAAATTTTAATTTCTTCATCAATCATCGTCGATCAAACTGATCAACGAGAGATTTTTGATATTAATTTCGAGTTTCATCGATTTTCATCGAATCGATTTGTCATCTTACAAAAGAAAAGCAAATTTTCAATTTGAGATATTTTAGTAAAAGTTTTGAGTGATGATTGTAATGATAAATTTTTTCATTTAGCGAAGGTTGTAAAGCTTTGTTTCAGATCATTTATAAAAGTAATTCGATCGTTTTCAAATGATGCTTACATAATTCATTTTCTTTCTCGCCTTTAATTTCTATGTTAAGAATCAAGTGTCAGCGTTATTCGAAATTAAAATCTATGCTGAAAACGATCAGATGACTTAAGTAAACCAGACCAGACTCTCTTCGCTGAATCATTAACATCTGTTTTGATTATTTCAACTTATTATAATTCGCTTATAAGCGAATATCGCTCATCGCTTTGCATTAACATAATTTGAATCTCGTTAAACAGTTTCCTTTTGTGTGTTTTTTTAAATCGAAAACGTTTGTTCAAACATCACTAGTTTACGGTAAATAATTGCTTTTAATTATTTTCGTTCAAGCGCATATTTATTTATCGAGATGATTAAATTCAATTTGAAATAAAAACTTTTCAATCAAATTTCAATTACTTAAAACTTCTAATCAAATGATCGGTTTGAATGACGAAATCGTAAATTTTGGTTGTTTTTTTCAAATTTAAAATTTCAGCTAGAAAACATCTCAGTTCATAAAACCTGAGTTTCAACTGCTCGATCAAACTCACACTCATTTTAGTTTTTTAATTTTTAATGACAAAATTTAGTCGATCTTCGACGAAAATTTTTATCTCTTCAATTAAATGCAATTCGATTTGTTTTTTCACAGTTTTTCAACAAAAAACGACGAAACGAGCGCAATAATTCAGCTTCGTTTAACATAACAAGCGGAAATCGTCTCTATTCGCAAATGACAGCCGAAGCGATGTCCGATTCTTGTTCCACTTCGTCTTCGTCCTCGCATTCGTCGAAATCATCGACAACGCCCGAGTTGACTTCGATCTCATCGAGTAACGGGAACAGTCCGAGCAGTGGACCTCTGCCATCGGCACCTACTCCAGGTTTGGTGCTCTTTAATTCGGAAGAGCAGAGCGATATTGTATTCAATATAAGTTCCGATCCTAATGGAAGCGAAGGTTGGAGATTTCCTGCCCATTCTTTCATAATTGAAAACGCGAGCTCTGCTTTAAAGCAAATTATTGAGAAAAAGCGGCAACAGATCTCAACTACCGACGCTCCGCGACCCGAAATATTTGTTCGATGTAAACCTGAAATCTTTATTCTTATGATGAGGTATTTTCAAACGTTTTATTTTCACTTTTTTTAATTTCAATGCATTTTAAAAATTGTGAGCGAAATTAATCAAAAGTATGCGCTTCTTGCGTTTCAAGTAAACCTGAACAAATCGACGTATACACGATTGATACACACACTGTGTACGATGTGTGGCGATTTCAAAGTAGTTTTTTGAGTGCAGGAAAAAGTAAAATTTTCAATCAAAATTTCTATGTTAATTTTTAAGTGGCGAAGAAGTGAAAAAGCAGAACAAAAGTGCTGATGAATAATTCACGAGGGAAAAAAACTTTTTTGCGTTCGCTTCTTTTGCATTCACTTCGAATTCTCATTTTCTTTTCTCTTTTCACAGCTACGCGTACAAGCGAGAAATCAGTATGAACTCGGTCTCGAAGTGCTTGGATTTGTATTCATTATCGAAAAAATTTGAATTTCACGATCTCACTTTAAACACTTTAACATTCCTCAATACGCACGTTTCGGAATACAACGTTTTAGAGATTATAACGCATTTGCGAAACGAATGCAACGATTGCGAGCTGAACAATTCAATGAATAATGACAATACTCTGAACGAGTTGATCGCCAAATGTTTTCATATTTTAGATGAAAACGCTGAATTCGTATTGAAATCGTATGAATTCGTGAATATTGATCAATCGACGCTAATCGAAGTGCTCAGTAGAGGAACGCTGAACGTGAGCAGCGAATTGTCTGTGTTCGACGCTGTTGAAAAGTGGTCGGATCAACAGTGCTTAAAGCGAAGATTAGAAGTGAATCCGGATAACAAGCGTAAATTACTAGGCGACGCTCTTTATTGCGTTAAGTACTTGGTGATGAGCTGGAATGAATTCCTTCGTGGACCTTATTTAAGCGATCTATTGACTAATGAGGAGAAAAATTGTTTGATGTTGAAGAAGAAAGGAGCTGAAGTCGATTTGCCTAAATATTTGGATGAATACTATTTGAAAGCGAAGCGTTGCTTCGCTGACTCGTGTGCCATAGTTTCGCCCGTCAGGCGAGACAGTCAAATATCGATTGTTTCCGATTTACAATCGAATGCGTTGTTACTCGCGAACTCGAAGAAGAGCTCGGCGTCGAAAAAGCTTAAACGCGGTTTGCAAGAGTTCGCGATTTGTTTTATACAATTGCTCGATTGAGAATCACTTTCATAATTAATTTTCACGTATAAGCAGTATTCTTTGTCAGTTTTTGTTTCATTTATTTTCATTATTACCTGTGTTCACATTTATTTTTTTCGCTTTTAATGGTCACGCTTCTCAGCTCTCTCGCTTTCTTCGACCAAAACTCCAAATGTTCTCTGTAAATTTATCACACAATTTCACTTTTAGCAAATGTGACTTGTGAATTTTAAAGAAAATTGTGATTATATGAACTTACTTTGATGTACTACGTTGAGTTCTTTTTTCAATTTGAAATAATCTATTCACTAAAATTCACTAGATTTTCTCGAAAAAAATGTGTCTACCAATATCACAATGTATCAATCGAATATATTACGTGCTCTATTGCTTGTTTCACAAATTTTGATTTTCTATAATAATGTTGTAAATCATTGACAATTGAATACTAATTTCAATGCGATATGCTAAATTTCCACGCTTTTACGTTCTAAAATTGGTTACTCATATGGTTTCTAACGTTCAAACGATTGAATAATATGAAAGAAAAAAAGCTTATGCAGTTCATAAAACCATATTTTGAATTCGCAATTAATGAATTACACTTTGCGTTTTATTATTTTGTAATAAAATTGACAAAATTGAAACGCACCTACAGAATAATCTGTTGATAGTATACCTGTTCGAGTCTTACCATGTGGTTTCTTGTGATCAATAACCTCAAAAAAGCGGTGCTTTGAAAACATCGAAATAAACGCAGATAATTGTAATCAAATGTATTTATTTGTAAGTTCAAATTGCTATCGATGTTGATGAGTTTTTAATTCAGAGATAAAATTGTTAACGTTTCCTACTGTCGAATTCCTCAAAGTAGCATGTGAACAAGCGGAAATTATTGTCAATAAATTTACAAATAAATGTGTTGATGTAAATTCAAATCTTTAAACAAATTTCAAAATTTAAAATTTTCAAACTTCTCTTAGTGAATCAAAACCAAATGAATATAATTGAAAATTTGTAAGTTTTATTAAACAAGATAAATGAATAAAAAAAATATTTCGTGAGTATTGTGCAAAATTTCATTCAATTTTTAAAAATGTAATTTAAACAATTTAACTTCAATTTTCACTTCTTTTGTTTCAAACTAAAAAAAATTAATTTTCAAAATCGTTAATTTCAAAATTAACGATTTGAAAATAAGTTAAACTTAAAACTAACTTTACTTTACTTTACTTTAACTGCGCTATAAAATGAATTGTGAATCTTATTGACATTGAAAACTTTGACAAAAAGCATAATCAAATCATTGTGTCAAGTGTTGAAAAATCAATTTAAACAGCCAAAATTTTAAATTTTGTTCAAAAAATAAATTCGAAAATTTAAAAAACTTTTAACATCCGTACCTAAGTTCGTAATTAGACGAATGTCCCCTCCTAGGAAAAGCATGGTTCGCGAAAGTAGAACAAATTTAGTGAAAAGTAAAAACATTTCGCGTTTTCACTGAACTCACTTTCGATTGTTTCTCATTTTAATTAAAATTTCAAACGTGAAATTCAATAACAGAAAGCAATGAAGTTAAAGAAAATCGACAATCGCTTACGTGTACTGATCGAAAACGGTGTGACGCTCGGACACCGGTCGGTTTTCGTGATTGTCGGCGAAAAAGCGAAAGATCAGGTATTTGTTTATTTATTTGCGCACTTTCTTATTTAGTTTCACGTCTTTTAAAAGGTGGTCATTCTTCATCACATGTTGTCGAAAGCGCAGGTCAAAACAAGACCGTCGGTTCTTTGGTGCTACAAGAAAGAACTCGGCTTCAGCACGTAAGTTGAATGCTTAACTTTCATTTTAATTGGTTTTAACATAGCTTTTTGTTTTCTTCATTAGACATCGTCAAAAACGAATGCGAATTTTGCAGAAAAAGAAAAAGCTCGGTATCGATGTCAACACAGAAGAACCTTTCGAACTATTCATATCATCAACAAATATTCGCTGGTGTTATTATCACGAAACGAATCGAATTTTAGGTAATACTTATGGAATGTTAGTTTTGCAAGATTTTGAAGCGTTAACACCGAATTTATTGGCGAGAACTATTGAAACAATTGAAGGCGGCGGGCTTATCGTGTTTTTGTTAAACTCTCTTCAATCGTTAAAGCAATTATACACTTTGGCAATGGATGTTCACGATAGATACAGAACAGAAGCTCATCAAAATGTTGTTCCCAGATTTAACGAGCGTTTCATACTGTCGCTTGCTTCATGCAAAAAATGTGTAGTCGTTGACGATCAGCTTAACGTACTTCCGATCAGTTCACATGTTGCAAACATTGAGCCTGTACAAAAGCCAGACTCAAGCTCTACCTTAACACCAGAGGCGCAGCAATTGAAAGAGTTAAAAGATTCTTTGGCAGATACGCAACCGGTTTCATCTTTAGTAAATTTATGTAAAACTCTCGATCAAGCACAAGCGCTTTTAAAATTCATCGATGCAATCGCTGATAAAACTTTGCGCGCCACTGTTTCGCTTACAGCAGCAAGAGGCAGAGGCAAATCGGCAGCTCTTGGATTGGCCATTGCCGCTGCCATCGCATACAATTATTCAAACATTTTTGTTACATCTCCATCACCGGAAAATTTGAAAACGCTTTTTGAATTCGTTTTGAAAGGTTTTGAAGCAGTTCATTTGCAACAACACCTCGACTTTGAAGTTATTCAATCGACGAATACTGAACATAATAAAGCTGTTGTTAGAATCAATGTTTTTAAAGAACACAGACAAACAATTCAATATATTAATCCGACGGATGCAATTAAAAATAAATTACTTGGAAGATCTGCTGAATTGATGGTGATTGACGAAGCTGCTGCGATTCCTCTTCCTATCGTAAAATCATTGTTAGGTCCTTATTTAGTATTCATGTCATCTACGATTAACGGTTATGAAGGAACAGGACGCTCATTATCTTTGAAGCTTATTCAACAATTGAGACAACAGAGTGCAACCTTTAAATCAACTGGAAAAGAATCAAGCGATGACTCTTTGAATAGAGTTTTGCACGAAGTTTCATTGAACGAATCAATCCGTTATGCAAACGGAGATGATGTTGAAGCTTGGCTCAATCAATTATTATGTCTCGACGCAACCAATGTCGAACAAGTTCCATCTTCTGGTTGCCCTGAGCCAGGCGAATGTCAACTTTACTATATAAACAGAGACACATTATTTAGTTTTCATAAAGCGTCAGAATCATTTTTACAAAGATTAATGGCTTTGTATGTATCATCTCATTACAAGAATTCTCCAAATGATCTTCAAATGATGTCAGATGCACCCGCTCATCATCTATTCTGCCTTCTCCCGCCAATGAAAAGTAGCGACAAGGCAAAAAGCAAATTGCCTGATGTATTGTGTTTCATTCAAGTATGTTTTGAAGGTGAGATTTCAAAAGAATCAATTATGAATAGTTTAAGTCGTGGAAAAAGAGCTTCGGGTGACCTAATTCCTTGGACGATTTCACAACAATTTCAAGATTCTCAGTTCGCTCAATTGTCGGGTGTTCGAATTGTTCGAATAGCAACAAATCCTAATTATCAAGGAATGGGATATGGAACAGTTGCACTAAAATTACTTGAAGATTATTTTAAAGGAAAATTCAATGTTGATTTAACTGAAAATTTGGACGATGATAGTGGTGATGAGAATAATGATAAAAGTGAAGAAAAAGAAGCGTTTGATGTTACTCCAAGAAAAACTTTACCTCCTCTTTTACTAACATTAAAAGAGCGCAAAGCTGAAAGACTCGATTATCTCGGCGTATCGTACGGTCTTACCGCTGATCTATTAAGATTTTGGAAAAAGAGTGGATTCGTTCCCGTTTATTTAAGGCAAACGCCAAATGAATTAACGGGAGAACATACATGCATTATGTTAAAAGTAATCGCTGATGAAACAAATGAGCTGAAAGAAAATCATTCTTGGTTATGTGACTTTTGGCTTGATTTTCAGCGAAGATTAACTTCATTATTTTCTTACCAGTTTCGTATCTTTAGCTCTTCTCTTGCATTAAATTTAATAACCAACAATAACGTTAATATCGATTCATCAAAGATAAAGCTTCTTGATAAAAATGATTTAGAATTGAATTTGAATTTGTACGACTTGAAGCGACTCGAACTTTACTCACAAAATCTGGCTGATTATCATTTGATTGTTGATTTATTGCCATATTTGGCTCAATATTATTTTCTCGGTAAACTAGGCAATGATTTTCATCTGTCAGCAGCCCAATCTGCAATTTTATTAAGTGTTGGCTTACAAAGAAAAAGTATCGATGATGTTGTTGAAGAGCTTCAGCTTCCAGCCACTCAAGTGATGGGATTATTTATTAGAGCGATAAGAAAGATAACAAACTTTTTGAAAAGCATCGAAGAAAAAGCTGTCGAAGATAAGCTCGGCTTTACAAACAAAAAACTTGATACCGAAATGAAACCTGTTGATCAAAGCTTGCAGCAAGAACTCGCAGAAGCAGCAGAAGTCATTCAACGCCAAGAAAAGAAAAACTTTAAAAAGCTTTCCTCAGATTTGAAAGATTTAGCAAAGTATGCAATTAAAGGAAATGAAGAAGATTGGGACAAAGCGTTGCAAGGAAATGAAAAATCTTTGATCACTATCAAAAGGTATTTTTGGATTGTTGTCGATAATCATCTATAGAATTGTTTTGCTTTTTTCTAGCATTTCGTCGAAAGAAACTAATACACAACAGCTGTCTGTTGATAATCCAATGAATAAAAGAAAGAAATTTAAATTATCACAGAATAAGAAAAAGAAAAAGTGACATTAAATTAATTTAACTGATGTTCGCTGTAAATTTGTTGTTTTTTAAAGTAAACTGAAATATTTTCTCGATTTCATATGAATCAATCGTTACTTACACTTTCTTTTAATCTGCAGATGTGTAACATTATCCAATTACTACGTGTTAAAAAAATGTCGTTAAAAATGTGGCATATTTTGCTCGTAATTTCATTTTCATTTTTAATCGATAGCAAATCGGCGAAATTAGTCTCGAAATTGGTCCGAATATATTTAGAAACTGAAGATGAGAATTTGAAATTATCTAAGCTCTTTCAAGAATATTCTGTATTTGCTCTTTTTTTAAGTACATTCACTTACTAAACGTTTTGTCTTCTAAAGCATCACGTCGAAGTATGGAATGAAGTTCGAATCGGCAAAGTTCTTGTAACCGTAAAGAATACTACGGAAGGAGTAGAATTTCTAACAAGGCTGAAACATTCAGGATTGAAATATGTTATTGTTTACCGAGATATTCAGAAAGTGACCGAGAGCCAGATTAAATCATATAGAACGCGATTTCGACGGATTGATAATTTGGAACGTTACATGACTTATGAAGAAATCGAACGTCAATTGCAAGCGTGGAAAAACCTCCATCGTTCTCTGTTAACCGTCCATGTAATCGGACAAACGTACGAAAATCGAAACATTTATGCCGTTGAAGTCGATAGAGAAAGAAAGAAAAGAAAAATAGGCGTGCTAATTGAATGCGGTATTCATCCTCGAGAATGGATTTCACCCGCTATTTGCATGTATATAATTAATCAACTTTTACAACCAAATTCGCAATTTTCAAGACTCTTAACTTGGTACAATTTTTATCTCATACCTATATTGAATCCGGATGGTTACGCCTACTCTTGGACTACTGATCGCCTATGGCGTAAAAATAGATCACCGCAGTCGAATGATTGTTTCGGAGTCGATTTGAATCGAAATTTTGACGCTGACTTTTGCAAAATTGGTGCAGAAGTAGATCCTTGCTCGTTGGTTTACTGTGGTGAGCATGCCTTTTCTGAACTAGAAACGATTGCACTTCGAGATTTGGCGATCAAACTTAGGATTTACAAAAACTTGCAGCACTCGTTCCATGTACATAGTTTTGGACAAACATTCTCATATCCATACAGTTATTCGACACAAGTTAAAGTCGAAAACGCTGAGGAATTGGAAGAAGCAGCTAGTGAATCTGCGACAAAAATTCTAAATCTTAATGGCGCACGCTACGACTATGGTCAAACTTCTAAATTATTGTGTTTGTTTTCTAAATGAAAATTTCAAGAAAAATGTTTGCTAATTTAAAATTTTAAACTTTAGATCCTGCGAGTGGTGGAGCTGACGATTGGATGATGTTGAAGATCGGTTTGCTATCAGCTTTCACTATTGAATCAAGAGATGACGGGCAATTCGGTTTCATTCTGCCTCCAAATCAAATTGCGCCTGCAGCTAAAGAAGCGATGATTTTGATAAGCAAAACTCTATCCAAACTTAAAATGCTACATCATCTTCATTAGATAAGGTAAATAATCTGAAGATGCATCATATTTAATTTAATTTAATTGAAACAAATAATATTATGAAATGTAATCGAACATTAATTATTAATATGAAATTCGCTTATCAAACATTTTGTCGCGCATATGGGAGCATTACGGTATCCGATCACTTACTTAGGCTAGAGAACTGCTTACATTATAACAACACAAGGTTGACTCCAGAGACACAAACACACACCGGCTGAGTACCAACTATGCTACTCTCTTCTTTATTATTCTGCAGATACATTTATATGTGTAGTTATCTATGATAATAGTAATCTCTATGATAGGGTATTTACTCATGTCGGCCCCTGAATAGGCGACAATTTATAAACACTGCTTTAAACAATCAAAGCAGAGAAAGTTTAGTTAGCTTCAACCTCTCTTTTATATTTAGTGAAACAAAAGATGTGCTTTACATCAATTTTGGAATCATTTTTGTGCTCAATTGTGATGATGGCTTTTTCGGAATTTTTCTCTTTTTTTCTTGTCTACTTGTTTGTTTAATAAATTGGAGCATCGGACGCTATTTGTAAAGTTGACAAATTTGAATAAAAATGACAAATTTCGACAGACGATCGGCTTAAATTTTTATCAACCGATTAGCGTTTAAAAATTTATCTTTTAAAAGCCGCTCTTTTATCAATTAGTTTTGAATGAGTTAAAATATTTAGACAGAAACGTGCTCCTTGTAAAACAGTCTTTTAATTCATCGAATGTTAATAAATAAATATTAAATTAATATTAAATTTTTGTGATAATTTTTGTTTTGTAGCCATTAAACACATTTAAAAAACGATCTGCTTTCGATCAATCGAAATTTCAAATGCTAGAAATTAATTAGTCACAAAGACGATAATCTGATTTGAGCTTTTTATAGCATAGCTCGTCATGTTTGCTCATTTCCTTTTGAAATCTTCTGACGTATTACATGCTTTTATGCATTTGCGTTTTGAAACTTCGTGAGAATCGATAAACTAAATTAGCTTTGATATTTAAACTAATTAATTTCAATTAGTTTTATTTAATTTTTTTTTCAGCGCTTTGATAACATACTTCAGAAGACAGAAAAAAGTTTCACTTTGCAGTAGATGCAAATACGTTGTGTTTATGAAACTTTTTTTTCTGCCTATTGAAGTGCACTGCTGTTAATCAAACCAATTTTGAATCTTCTTGCTTTATCTCACTAGTTAGGAATGCTTTTGAGCTTTTTTTCTACATATAATTCAAATAACACTTTGAAAATATTCAAAACAATCGATCGAATTGACAAAACAAAATATTTTACATTTTAAACAATATCGTGACGAGAAGTTGATACGTTTTTTCAGGTCGCGAGAATATTTTATTCATTTGCAATATTTTCTATTTTTATGCTAAAACACGTCGTCTTTGAAAATTTTAACGCCACACGTGATAATAATTTAAATGAAAAATTACAATTTTTGTGCGAGAGTAAACATTATTCAAATTGCTTATGCCGAATTATCTTCAGACGAGCAAAAAAGTGAAAACACAGGCAAAAATCGAGGTGAACAAATTTTGTGCTAATTTCACTTTAACGTTCAATTGTGTGTGAATATCATCAGTGCTTATGAATCAAACTAAACAAGAGTAAGAGTAAGAAGCAGGAAAAAGCTGAAACAAGTGAAATTACATTAACTCAACAACAGCTCAGCTAATATTTGCGAAATGTCTATTTGAACACAAGCTGATATCAATAAATAAACATTTAAAAATGTGTTCGACACAAAAACTTCGCGTTTGCACTCGCACGGATGCGTTCACCGTTTGCCTTCCTAGCTCATTGCGTAAAGCCGCAATTTTATGCACAACTACGAAGTGTAAGCGCCTTCTTTTTCACCATCGATGATGAAACAATTGTATCCACGGTGTTCGAAGATAAGCGTGTTACGTGTTTATTGCGGTGAACGAAGTGAAATGTGTTTTTAATCAGATCACTTCGCCGATGTATGCGGTGCGTAAACATGCTTCTTCGCGACCGTTTCGCTTTTCTCATCGCCGTCTTCAATTTGCCATCACTTTTGGCACAATTGCGACCAAACGAATGTCCGAATGCGAACCTCATTAAGCCGTGTAATTGCTCCAAGTTAGAAGGCAGCGGTTCGGGCAATGAGAATATCGCTGTGTGCGATGAAATTCTATCGCGAGATGTACTCACTCGAGCGATGAAAAACTTCAGAGGTTATCTTATTCAACGGGTGGTGATATTCAACTCGAACATCACTTTCTTGCCGAGCAATTTGTTCAGCGGCATCACGGTGAAAGAAATTCACATCAGAAACACGCTGTTGCGCTCGTTTTCCGATGGAAACTATTCCGCGTTTACAGGTAAACACAATAAATAACTGCGACGATAATTTAATTTCTTAATTTATTTGTTAAATTTAAGGTGTCGAAAAATCGTTGCAAAGCTTATTGATGCGCGAATGTCGCTTGAATTCGGAGATGCCGTTTGAATTGCTGAAAAGTCTTCGCTCGCTTAAGCAACTCGATTTGGGCGGAAACGCATTGCAAGTGGTGAAAGAATTTTGGTTCAACAAGCCTTCGTATAATTTATCGCTGCTGTATTTACCGCAAAACGAAATCGAAGTGATCGAACCATTCGCTTTCGCCGATTTAGACGGCCTCATTCTTTTGGATCTGTCCGAAAACTCGATCGCGCGTTTACAGCGAAACATGTTTCCGAAAAAGTTTAGTTCGTTGCGATTCATCTACTTGAGTTACAATAAGATCACCGCTCTTCCGAGTAACATTTTCACCGATATGCCTTCATTGCGAAACATTTATCTCGACTTCAATCACATCTATACGCTGGATGCGGACGCTTGGTCACCAGTTTGGGCTCAGATTAAAATTCTCGACTTGTTAGGCAACAATGTCACTTGCAACTGTGGCATTTACTGGATGACAGAAGTGAACTTACCGCCTCGATTTTACGGCGAATGCCATCAGCCTCATTCTCTAAGAGGTCATCCTCTCAATGATTTATGGCCGTGGCACATTAGCGAAGCACCAGAGATGGCGAATGAACGATGCAGTTCGATCGTCACGAGTCGTCATTCGCTTCCTAACTAAAACGTTTTAATTTGGTTTCTTATCACTTTTCAAGTGATTTTTTGTATTTATTTCGCCTCTCAACTTGTGATCAATGTTTGAGAGAACATAAAATTGATCATTGTGACATATTTAATCGCTAGTCGCGATGAGAACACTCGTGGTCACATTAATATGCTTAAAACTTGAATTTTTAACGGGTAAGATAACATGTTAATGTGGCTACGAGTGTACGTTGAATTTCTCGACACAAATATCAACTGCAGAGTCATTTATCTCTCTTATTCGACACAGTGATTCCATAATTAAGCGCATTCTTTATTGTGAGCTTTAAGCATCTTTGTTTATCTTTGATCGTGTAAATTTTGTAGAACTTTATGCGCTTTTCATAACGAAAAACTGCTTGATTGTATTCAAGAAATTAAACATTTGAATATACG